>JAFIRS010000831.1:0-192500 GCA_018342105.1 Gonioctena quinquepunctata
ACACATGAATTCGTCCTGTGTGGAGTGTTCTATTGTGAGAGTTGACTTGACAATATGGAAATGTCACATTACAACAATTAAATGTATAGAGTGGCGCAGGTGGTGAGTCCATCGCAATTGTTCAATTTAACGAGAATCACTGAAGGCCCTACCAGGCAAGGTCCCCGTTGATGTCGACGTAGAATAACACTACGAGTGAAAGCTTGACCACAATCACACGAAAACATTTCACCGACTTGTTTTCAATAGATCACTGGAGGAGACACTGATTCGAAATACTCTTCTCCTGGAATATTTCAGTGAAATACCCCACCATACAACAAGTCCGATGCGATGCGCAATCTGTATGGATTTGAGGGATTCTCTTGACATTCAGCGCACTCATCAATAATCGCAGTTCATTCTAGCTCTTCACAGGACAAACGCCCTCCTCGCTTGAGAGTGCAAGGATTCATGAAGGTCATGACTACACAGAATATGTATGCCTACACCACAACATTAGTCAAGGTCAAACAAACATCGAGATCAAATCTTGAGGTTGCCGAAACAAATCCAACATCAAAACTCAAGGTCAAATCTCAAAGTCAAAACTTAATGTTATGAATCTCAAGGTCATATTCAAGGTCAAAACTGAAGTCGAATCTCAAAGTCGACCAAACCCAATATCAAAACTCAATGACAAATCTCAAAGTCAAATCTCAAGGTCAAACACACACACTGCACACCTGCAACTATTCAAGGTCACACGTGACGTCATAGTGGTGGGGGGAGACCCAGAACCGGCTTAAATCTCCTACTAAAGAGGTTGGTGAAATCGGGCCTTAGTCGGGCATGTATGTATCACATTTTCTAGAAGAAAAATCTATTGAAAAGGGAAACATTCCTCTATCATTTTTACGTGAAAAGGGTATGCTTTTCAAAAGTCGCTGAAAGCAGCAGTTTTCGAAATATTTTGATTTAAATTAACAGATGCATGTGTTTGTCAAAAAGTGAAACAATTTTGAAAACTTTTTTTTAATTCTACATAGAAACATTTCAAACGCTAATTTTTAAACAACAATAAACAACGGAACACTAGAAATAAATCTAAATCAAAATCACAATAAATGTTCGAAATGTCCCCCTCCTGCCTGTATGCACGCATCCAATCTTCTTCTCATTGATTCGCGCAATCTTTGGAAAATTCCTGGAGTATTTTCAATCGTTCTACAAGAGTTAATTATTCGATTACTTAATTCTACTTCATTTTGGATAGGTGTCTTGTGAATTAAAGATTTTAGATGTCCCCACAGAAAAAAATCCAAACTGTTGAGGTCTGGTGACCTAGGGGGCCATTGTTGAGGCCCTCCTCGACCTATCCAATGGTTGCCGAAAGTTTGATCTAAAAATTATCGCGCTTGGATGCTAAAATGTGCCAGGGCACCATCATGCATTAACCACATTTCCTCTCGTAGTCTAAGCGGCACATCTTCCAGCAAAATGGGCAAATCTTCTTCAATAAAGTGACGATATCTCTCTCCTTTTAATCTTCCAGGAATAAAGAATGTACCTATAAAATAATCTCCAAGGATTCCTGCCCACACGTCAAGACCTGGAAATGTGATTCCTGTATCGCATGGGGGTTTTCCTCTGACCTAAAATGATTATTGTGAAAATTGCGTATAGCGTTGCGTGAGAAATTAGCTTCGTCGGTAAACAGGATTTGATTTTTAAATGAAGGATTTTGAATAAGGCATTGGAGAAGTTGATACATAACGGAAAGTCACGAGGGAGTAGTGCCTGAACTCTTTGAATATGATATAATATTTCGAAAACGGCTGCTTGTAGCGACTTTTGAAACGTAAACCTTTTTTACGTAAAAATGGTAGAGGAAACGATTTTTTTTCTAGAAAATGTGATACATACATGCACAACAAAGTTGTGACTCCCCAAAAGAGACAAAGACCTGTAGGCGGCACCCCCTACAATTACCCAGATGACACATGGACATCTAATAGATATCCATTGGACATCCTTCATGAAATTTATGGATATACTATGGACATCCAATTATATCCAAAATATATCTTATGGACATCCGATGGATGTCCAAAGTGGAACAACCTGTACATCCATAGAATATCCTTCAAGGATATCCATAAGATATCCTCCAGAGATGTCCATAAGATATTTTCAAAGATATCCATAAGATATCTTTCAGGAATATCCATGAGATATCCTTCAGGGATATTCAAAAGCTATCTGAAAGATTCCTTGAGAGATATTCTAAAGATATCCTTCGGGGATATCCATCGAAGATAAAATCGAAGATATCCATCGAAGATAAAATATAGCAATCTGGACGGAAATAAAATAATGGTATTGAACAAAAGAAAATGTATTAATAAACTCTGGTATCAAAAAAATTCTCATAAACTTTGGAGTTATCAAAAAATATAATGTATATGTATACTCTAAAATAAAAACAGAATATTAAATGCAGAATAATCGAAAGAATAAAGATAGAGAAAAAATAGAATGCTATTTTCTTCGTCCATCCAGGTGTTTCCTTCATTCTAGAAGATGACAGATGCCATTCTTTGGCCCTTCTCAGCCAAGCCTAGATGGCTTCTTCAGTAGCTTTTTTATTTTCCGTCGAATCACTGAGGTCAGCCGCTTCTGAAATGATATATTCACGGGTATAATTAATGTTGAAATTTACAAAAGAATACTGAGAAATATTATGTTTTCTTTTGAATTCGAATACTGATGATGATAATATATATACCACTGCCATAGTTTTTCTCTCTCTTTATTGGTATACTATGATATATATATATATATATATATATATATATATATATATAAGCATTTTTAACATAAACTTTTCTTGGAAATTTTGCATTCTCACTGAACTAGCACTCTCTTATGAAACAATACAAATTATCAAATGAATTGAACAACTGAATGGGCTTTTCACCTAGTGATAATTCAGCCAGTTTTAGTTGTCCACTTTATTTTTTTTTGCTCCATACCAGCTATATTTGGAGGCAAACATATTAGTGAGCACGGAAGAAAGGCATCGTTCCACAAAGTCATATTTTTGAGATTTCATTTAGGTACCTAAAAAAAGAGTTCTAGAATAGAAAAACATACAACTTAGCTACATAAGCTTTGAACTTCGATCCAGTTCCCAAATATTCTTCCGAAAGATTAATTTTTTCAGTGCAATCAATAGGAAAATGTTCGAATCTACTGATGAATCATCTTCATCACATGTCCACTGTTGTAGGCATTCACACCATTTTTAATCTGGGCACTGTGACATTTGAAAAACTCGTGTATTGTGGCAAATGTAACGAGGTGCTTTTCAGCATTTCTGAAAATATCGAAACTCAAACAGCAAACACATGAATGCATTGGAAATAATGGATTTTTATAGGTTATGTCCTTCTCGATTGATATTTACCTGTATTCGGCCAATATATAATTCCCTTTGGGAACAATCAATTGCTACAGATGAAAACCATTATGTCCAGACCAACAGGGTATCAAAAACGGAGGAAAATAGAAAAAAAACAGGACTTTTGTTTGGATTCAGTGCTATGACTATGACCTTCCTCAACAAAATGACAGACGTCGCCAGTAATTATGCGTATAGTATGGCCAGGCTGTCGCAGACACATGTTTATCTGTTCTGTGGTCGCAGAGGGTCCCCGCGACAACATATTTTTGAAAAGGTACAATTTGTGTATCTACGAGAATATTTACATTCATTTATGATTGCTTTGGATATCTCATGGCTATCCCTAGGATATCTTCTGAAGGATATCCATTTCAAATCAAGTAGAAAAACGAAACATGAGATTTTTCCAAAAAAATTAATCTATATGTACGATCATGAAAGAAGCTCAGAAATTGACACAATAAAAATCAATCTTGCAATTTAAACTTATCCATATCTGCTCCGGATATCTTCTGGCCATCCATATGATATCTTCTGAAGGATATCCATTTCAAATCCGTCGACGGATATCTTATGGATGTCCATTTCAAATCCAGGGATATCCCGACCAGAATTGGACATGAAATGGATATCCATAGGATATCCTGTGTTATCTGGGTAAGGGCCAAACTAAGATCAAATTTGAATTTCTCATATTAAAAATTCCCCAAATACCAATTTTCGTCCAAATATTATTTTAAAAATTATTTACGAAAAATAAAAAATAAAATTCAACACCTTGTATATAAAAAATTAAGGCTTTGCGGATCCATGCTTACATGAAATTTTCACCTTATAAATAACTGAGGAATCGTCCTGTAAAATATCGGACACTTATTACATAACACCCTGTATATATTTCGGCTTCCTCGGAAACGATTATAACGATTTAGATGCAATTTCGTGTTTAGACAGGGTATTGCTTTTTAAGTTTATCTATGTAGGCGTATTTCCTGAAAAAAACGCGATTTTACACAAAAAAATATTTATCATGACTACAATGTATAGCGCCATCTCGTAAATGTTTCAGGTACTTGCATTGTTGCTATTGGATGTTACCCTACTGATATCTGTAAACTTTGTGAGATGGCGTTAAATGACATTATCCGAATACGAATGTTATATATGTTTTTATCTGGTTAGCCCAAGGAACTCATACGGATTATTTAAAATGTGTATTTGCAGCCAACCTGTGCACTAGGTAAGATTGCAAAATATTCATATGTTATAAGTATTCTTTTTCTTCTCTGAAAAAAACACGATTTTACACAAAAAAAACACCGAGCAAAGCTTGGTCGCCCAGGTACTCAACATTAATAGTTTCAAAAACAGTAACAAACCATTCTAGTCTTATTCTGCCAGGTAATTGAAAATATGTGACATATAATGGCCAAAATCACAAAAAATTAACATTGAAGGAACTATACGCATGGCTCCCCTGTTTTTTAGTTTTCGAGTTTTCCACTCGCGGGAAATGTTTAATGGCGTCGGAAATTGCGGACGCTACGACGACTCAGAATGAAGATAATGCATCGGAATCGTGTGATGAAAATCATGCCTCAGCTGAATGAATAGCACTCGAAAATTATATCAGTATCGTCTACTGGGAATTGCTGCAGGGAAAATGATGAGTGGAAAGCTTTCAGGAAATCCAATTGGTTGCGCATTCAGGTTGAAGTTTTTTTCTGTGTGGAATAATTTTCTTGTTCAGGAAATGGTATATGAAATACCGGATGAAAATGATATAACCAGCAACCCTTTATTGTTGCTTGTCACAGTAGATATTGACATAGAATGGCATCTTTGGAAAGCAAGGGTAAATATAAGCCAAGAATGAACAGTAGCCGGAAAATTTTCGCAGTGTACATCTGGGATGAGAAAAAGCATTAGAACATTTCCTGCCTCGAAAATCAAACTGCCTCACTTTTTTCAGTGCTCATTCCAAATGTCTTTTGTTAATATTTCTCCGGCCATTGAGAAATTTCATTTCCGCCGTCGTTAAATTTCGTCACTAACATTTCCTCGAGATATTTTGATGGAGTTAACGAAGTTTTTACAATTGCTGCAGAACTTCAACGAAGTTTGTTGAATTGGAAATACTGAGATTCAGTTGCGAGGGGAGTTGACTCGGAAAATAAGGGCAGAGTGGATGGAAGGGAACAATGTTGTGAATTATTATACTCAGCTTGTGGAAACATTCAGTTTCGATTAAAAACGTATCTGAGATTACTTGAATATCGTATTTGTTATTATAACCTTCCACATGGCAATTCTGAGAAATATTCAGGAAAATGTATTAATATGCTTCAATGAGTTCGTCTTTGTATTGATCACTGCTTCGTAGAAGATGTATCAAATTACTTTGAATATAATCCATTCATCTTTGAAACCCATATCAATAATAATAATAATAAACGACTTTATTCACCAATAAATAAACAAGTTTATAAAGGAGGAAGTAAATGTATGTAATTGGTGGATAGGCGAAGTATCAGGTAAAGCTGTTTTTCATCTTAACCTTAAAAGAAAAGAATAATGTAAAGTAACTACTGTATATACTAACTATATTGTATACAGGGCTTTTCACGATGAGCGTTAATTAGACGCTTCTGGCAAACCAGACAACGGATCAACCTGAAAATTTCACAGTATGCATAAATTAATATGATTTACACGCCTAAAATATTTTATACGATGCGGCGTTCCCGCTTCTACTATAAAGTAGCGGCTATTTTGATTTTTCAAATGGAACACTCTGTATATATTATCATATTTTGATTTCTTATCCTCTTGTCAACAACTTCATGTACTATTTCCCTATACCTATCTGTTACCGTTTAGAAGATATAAATTAATTTCGATTTTTTTTACCAAACATGTACTTTTATAAACGCTGATAATCTTGAACTCTCTGGTACTAAGACGATCAAATTCGAAATAGGGTGGAGTGATACCATGAGGATCTTCACTTAGAGTAATATTTTTATTTGCCTCATACAGGGTCTTTAAAAAATGCAGATACTTTGTTCACATGGAAAAATTGGTAGAAGTCAATTTTTCCAAATGGAACACCCTGTATATTTCCACATTTTTGAGCTCTACATCCAATTTTAGATTGACTTTGTTCAGATAATCCTATTTTGATTTCGAACCGTTTTCGAGATAAAGTGTGTCAAACAGAAGATGACGTGGTTTCCTTGTATTAATCACTTATTTTTGAAATTTAACATATATTTTATACTACGTGATATTTCTTTTCGATTAAGTTTTTCAACAGTCTCAAATCAGTCAATTCGAAATTGATATGTACCTTACAAAAAGTTACAATTTGTATGCACTGAGGTATTGAGTGTCTCTACCGTACAACATTGCAAATTAATATTTTTTAATAGTGTTCTTTGGAAATGTGAATGATCCAATTTTGAAATGTCAAACTATCGTTGGTGGTTTTGACTGATTGTGATACCAATTATAATAGAAAAATGTCAAGATTAGGTTACAGTAATGAAGATTTCTTGAATTTAATAATAATTTATGGTGAGTGCAATAGAATTACAAGTAGAACATGCCGAGTATGTCAAGAAAGATATCCTCAACTTCCGAAGCCGAATAATAATGTGATAAATCGACTACTAAAAAAGTGTAGGTTGAATGGAACCTTTCGTCCAAAAATCATTCGTAGAAAGCCTGAAGTGGATGATGATGACAATTGTAATGTTAGTTCTAGTTATTTGTTGAAATAGAATGTCCAGACTATTCAGTGAAGAGCGGTGTGGAGTTCTTTGGATCGCTTTGCTAGTTTCAAATTTTTTATGTTTCAAGCAGAGTTTTAGAAATTGTAAATTTGAATAGACGCCAGAATTTTTATTTAAACTAGGACAAAAATCCAAAACCTTATTCAATAATGATTGCACATCAATTAACTTTCCTTCTGTAAATAACTACAACCATACCACTGAAGTCATCCATATCGATGCTTGGTATTACTATCAGCAATAACCTTTCCTGGGAAAATCACGTGAGGTCCATTGCCAAAAGTGCATCCCAAAAACTTGGTTTTTTGTTTCGTGCCAAGAGCTATTTCACCCCCACTCAGCTGCTTATGATCTATAAGGCACAGATCCGACCTGTCCTGGAATACTGTTCCCATATTTGGAGCGTGGCACCTAAACATATCCTGAGGCTATTGGATTCTGTCCAAAAAAGGGCAATTCGTCTCGTCGGTGATGCCTCGCTTACAAACTCGCTCACTTGTCTGGAACACCGTAGAAAAGTTGGCGATTTGTCTCTATTTTATAGATATTTTCATGGGCGATGCTCTTCTGAAATATCAACAATCGTTCCTGCTTTGGCAGTCTCTTCGAGACTAACCCGTCAAGTTCAGTCATCACACCCCTTCGTGGTCACTTTGGAGACCTGCAGAACATCACTTTCCAAAGACTCATTCATCCAACGAACAGCGAGGCTTTGGAACTCATTGCCTAGGGAGGTGTTCCCCGAGGCATACAACCTCCAGAAATTTAAGAAGAACACCAACTCCTACCTACTTTCCCTTGGTTCCCACGATGTTCTCTGAACATTACAGGATATCCCTTTTCGTGGGAACCAGAACATAAAAAAAAACAAAAAAATACCAACTTATAACAATCTATTTACAAAAATTTACATCTCTTCCAAATTCAGAACATTTGAATCCAAAAATTTATTTTCTTATTCCAATGCAGAAACTAATATTGTTTTGTTTTGCTGAACTGTCGGTTTTTTCGATGACGATGTACCTTGATTGTATTTTTCCTTGTCTAGCACTTAGCTAAACTACACGAAGTGAATTGGCTCGCAATCAGGAGGTACTCATGGCTGCTGGGCTACCGATCAGGTTAACACGAACATCAGCTTTTGGTCCACCAGTGTGTTCTCAACGATTTAACATGAAAACAATATTGTTTGTGTCAGAGTTTGATATACAAAAATTATATTTCTTGAAACTTGGAATCTTTTCAATGCACTCCTCAACTCATTGTTGTTACAGTTGAGGTAATAATTAAAATAATATCCAATACTGAAATTGAAGAACTATTTTTAATAATTCTTATGAATTAACAAAAATTGATCTTTGCTTTATATATGGAAGAGATGATTTTTTCTCTGATCTTGAGCAGCCAAGATATTTCGTTATCAACAATCAAAAATCAGAATTTGAGACAATCAAATTTCTTGAATTTGATTTACGAAAATGCTTCAATTTCAGCGATATTCAAGAAACGTATATGAGAATAAATGTTTGACCAGCCGTCAAATACTTCTTCAAAAAGGTTTCTGAAATTCAAAGAAAATTCCAAATTTCAAGTACCAAATTTATACATAAAATATACATATTAGATCACTTCAACCACATCAAAATCACAGATTGGTGATTATTGTTACCAAATATGGAACCATACCAAAGATATATAAAAACTCATAAAAAATATATACATGTGGGATTCATAATCCTCACAGAATTCTTCAAAAATATATAATGAACGACACTCCTATTTTAGTCAGATTGACCTAGATAAAATCTAATTACTGTTTTCTTAACCAAAATGCGTAGATGATTTCAGATAGTTCCCTTGTGAAAAATTATCTAACGTTCTCTTGAAAATTATTTGATTGTGACATATTTGAAATATCTACGGTCCAAACATATTTCTCAATACATACCTTCCTTGATATACACTATTCACTGATTTGAATTCATATTCGCGGAGAAAGGAGAATGCTCTGATTTAATAAACTATTTCAACATGGCATATTCTACTCTTTAATGGCCGACGAGCTTCGGAAAACAATGTATCTTGATTGCCGAAAGATCAGAAAAAGGGCCGAGAATGTCACATGCATCGTCTTAAATATCATCGTACTGTCAGATTCTTTGAGACAGTTCTTCTTCCCTAGCCGTAATGATTGTTCCATCACCCACGGTTAGATGTCGCTAAGATTTTCAATAGAGCATAGAGCATATCAATAAGAAATGTAACAGATATATCGTTACACAATGGCATAACAGTTTTCTCTACACGAGGCTGAAAGGGAGATAGGTATAACCTACGTGACAATTTATCGCATTCTTAATAAGCACAAATGGCATTTCTATAAATTCTACTGTGTCCAACATCTGAAAGAGACTGATTTGCCTCGTAGAGTGTAATTTTTTGAAGGGTTACTTGTCAAGACTCAAGAGGATGAACATTTCTTCGACAATATCATACGGACAGATAAGGCCAAGTTTACAAAAAAAGGAGTTTTCAATAAACACAACAGTCATTATTGGGCGCCAGAAAATCCTCATATCGTTCGCCAAGAGGGTTTTCAAGAAAGATGGCAATTGAATGTATTTTGTGCCATAAAGAATGGGTAAATTTTTTATATCGAGTTTTATGATGATAATTTGAATGCAACAAAATATGAAGATTCACTGAGAAATGGAATTCAAATGATTTTAAATAATAGGCCAGGAAGAGAACGTGTATGGTACTGAATGGATGGTGGCCCACCCCATAATTATCGTTCAGTAAGTGGAGCTTTAACTGAAATCTTCGAAGATGGATTGGTAATAATGGACCTTTTCGTTGGCCTCCTAGAACACCAGATGGCAATCCATCAGATTATTTTGTGTGGGGTTTAATTAAAAATATGATTTACTCCAACCCAGTAACAACAATGGAAGATATGAAATCGAGAGTTAGAACTGCTTTCAATAGTTTAACTCCAGACTCAATCAGAAGCGCTACACATGAAAATCTTTTGAAGAGATTACATGTTTGTTCAAGTAGAGGTGGAGATGTGTTCGAACATATTCTGAAATACAGTGACAATTGAATTCACTTACTAATTCATGAAATTATTTTCAGTTCGTGTGTCAGCGTTAATAAAACTATTGTTTGAAGAGAAGTTTCATTTGATGGTTGAAGAGTATTTTAATAATTATTAATTCATTGTATTATATGTGACTGATAAAGGAACATCGAACGGAATCTGTTGAATTTCAAAAATAATTGATGTATACAAGGAAACCACGTCAGTTTCTGTTTTGAAACAGTTTATCTCGAAAACGGTTCGTAATCGAAATAGGATTATCTGAACAAAGTCAATCTAAAATTGGATGTAGAGCTCAAAAATGTGGAAATATACAGGGTGTTCCATTGTAAAAAATTGACTTCCACTCATTTTTTCATGTGAACAAAGTATCTGCATTTTTTAATGACCCTGTATGAGGCAAATAAAAATATGACGAAGTGAAGATCCTCATGGTATCACTCCACTCCATGCAGAATTTGATTGTCTTAGTACCAGAGAGTTCAAGATTATCAGCGTTTATAAAAGTACATGTTTGGTAAAAAAAACGACATTAATTTATATCTTCTAAACGGTAACGGATAGGTATAGAGAAATAGTACATGAAGTTGTTGACAAAGTGATAACAAATCATAATATGATATTATATACAGCGTGTTCCATTTGAAAAATCAAAGTAGCCGCTACTTTATAGTAGAAGGGGCAACGCCGCATCGTCTAAAATATTTTAGGCGTGTAGATCATATTAATTTATGCATACTGTGGAATTTTCTGGTTTGCCAGAAACGTCTAATTAACGCTCATCGTGAAAAGCCCTGTACATATACTATAGTGAACATGAAGAAAGAGATAATGATAAAATAATAATATTTATTTTGACAATATGTTACAAAAATTTACTAACTCATATTTCAAGAATATATTAGAAATAAAAATAAAAAGCCTGGTTCGACGGCAATAGTTCACTCCTGTGCATATCCAAGCATTTCTTTAAATTTCTCTTTGAAATTGTATAAAGAAAAATTCCAGTATTCTGTGGGGATCGAATTGTAGGAAAAGCTACGTGTAAATAATGCTATGGAGTGTCTTGGGATGACTAGTCAATTATTTTTCCTGGTATTCACTTGGTTTATGTTCGTAAATGTGATCAGTCTTTCGCGCAGATATGATGGTTCACCTGTCTGTAGAAACATATGAGTTAGTGTTGAAAGATTAAGTTTACGCAGGCTTTCTAAGTATAGCCACCCAGATTCACTGAATTTAGAACTAATATGCTCGTATTTTCGAATACCATAAGAAAATTGGATACAGGAATTCTGAATTTTTTGCAGTGGACATAACTGATCATTTCTCAATTGTACTACAAATCGTCACGTCTGAAATAAAAAAAATATTGAAATCATTTAAATTCAAACAACTCATTGATAATAAAAAATTTAAACATAATATAGGTAAAGAAAATTGGCTGGATTTATACTCATCAGATGCCACTGAAATATTCATTCGAAAATCGAATAACTTAAATGTGGAAGTTAGGAAACAAGATATAAAGAGAAACCCATAGATAACTGATGGTATACTCAAATCAATTCAGGAAAAAATCGATTTATATAAAATAATGACGGATAACCCAACGGAAATGAACCAAAAAATATATAAACATTATAAAAATAGATTGAAAAAAGTAATGACAGAATCAAAAATTGATTATTACAGAAAAAAAATTGATAATAGTAGAGGAGAATCATCGAAACTCTGGTAAACGATGAAAGATATCACAAACAAAAAAAGAAACACAGAAGGAATCAAAGAGATTTAAATTAATAATGATTGCCAATGAATTCGTCAGATATTTCACCGAAGTTGGTAGAAATCTGGCGGTTGAAATATAAAAAAGCCCAGTTATAAAAAAATAACCCTAAAATTAGAATGATGAATTCATATTTCCTAGGAGAAATCAATGAATGTGAGGTCCCACAAGTTATTCTGAAATTGAAAAATAGAAAATCACCTGCAATTGACATACTTTGAGCAGAAACTATTGAAGTAATTGTCAACACCACTAACATACCTGATATTTCATTTGTGGAATATATCTAACCCCCTTCAAAATAAGGTAGGTCATGCAGACAACAACTAATCTGCAAGCCCAAATTGACTGATCCAAATAAATTTACTTCACTATCAGGCGGAGAAGTCCGACTGGTAGCGCCACCTCAGATCAAGCGCAAGCATACCCATATAGACACTCCAAAGCTGGAGCAAAAATCTGTAACACGTAGTCCAGTGAGTTTCTTCATGTGCCGAGAGACGTCCTTATTAAATCAGGGAATCTCACTGTGAACCAACCCCAAATTATAGGGGGTTAGTGAAGTGGGTCAAATATCCATGAAAAAACAACTACTTCCCTGGCTAATGCCTCGTCGGACGTTTGATGACATATCATGAATAATCGTGCAAAGCCTCTCCATTGAGAGTTTACTTTGCAATTGCTTGCTGTGAAGCAGATACATTTCAACCAATGCAATTCGGATTAACCACCTGTATACCGGTTTCGGGGTTTTTGCCCCTCATCAGCACAGGGTAGGTCGTGCAGACAACAACTAATGTCTGCAAGCCCAAATTGATTGATCCAAATATATCTACTTCAAGAATCATCAGACTTTGTCAATAAGATCACAAGTAGCATGTTTAGTGGACGGAACGTAGCGGCCACAAATTTGAAAACTTTGAGGTATTTGACCACAACCACTGCCACGTAATATACACGGTTCTATCACGCGGCGCTTACCAAAATGGGGAACACGTTCCTGGATCTCAGATAGCCACATTCCAACCACGTTGTAGTCACCTGGCAAAAACGTGGATATGTAGTGGCCGGCACTAGACACGTTGAACAACTGTTAATAATATGTAGCTCGATCTTTGTTCAGCAACATATTTTTATGATAAATGTTCCTTATTCTTCCATTTTGCCTGATTCATTTCTAATACTCTATCAATCATAAAAATATATAACATATAAACATACAAACGCATAAGTAAGTATTTTTAATTTGCATACTTCTGATCGGGATAAAATTAAAACGATTGAAAGTTTTATGTGAAATATGGGTGCTGTTGCTTGATTGTGAGCACGCGCCATCTGAATACTCTTTATTTGAGGAAAACATTATAATTTTGGAAATAACTCGCCTCTGAAATTATGTACTTGAATCCCTCAAACATTGTTTTATCAATCTTGGTTAGTTGAAACAAATACTCACGTAATAAATTACTCCATTTGATGCAATGCTGACGACAAATAAATCTTTATTGAATATTTCGATAATTTCTCTAATAATTCCTGTGAATATGGCGGCTTTTGGAGAATATAACTTTGAAGTGTCAGAAATTAACTTTTCCACCACTGGAAAGTGGCATCCACGTCGCAGGCCCATGACTCACCTCTTCAAAGTTATAACCTAAAAATTACAATAGGTCTTATATCCTTGGAAGGAACAAACACGTCGGGCTATTATAACCTGTCACTTCAAAGTAATAACCTTGAAATTGCGGGTAAAAGTTCATTAATTGGGTAAAAAAGGACATGTAGCAAGTATAGTGGATTTATGCAGCTCCAGTATCAAGTAACAATTATCAATTAACGAGTAATTAAAATGATGGCATTTATGCAAACAGAATTAACAATTGAGGTATGAATATTAAGCAGGAGCACAAGTCAGAGATGCGATCTATTTAAATTAAGCTTTCTATACAAAATCAAGAGAAATTGTCTATTGAAAACGCATGACCCATTTTATTTTGAATGAATATCATTCACGTAACAGGTAAAACGAACTATTTGTAAGCCTCAATAAAATAATTTGAGAGAAAAGTTAGGTTAGTTTTCGTCATCGCACGGACCAATCCACGGTCACTTCAAAATCAAGGAAAATTGTCTATTGAAAACGCATAACCCATTTCATATAGAATAAATATCATTATTTCACGTAACAGGTTATACTAACTTTTTGTAAGCCACAATAAAATAATTTTAGAAAACTTAGGTTAGAATGGTGAATTTTTAAGGTTATTGGTAGTGAATTTTATCGAATGCGTAATGTGGCTATCAATTATGGAGATAGCACGAACGTGGCAACCTTCACCACATATCACAATCAACTGCCTGCCACATTGAAGGTTTTATGGAAGTTACCAAAAAGTCACCGAAACAATAATTCTCTCTTGAAAGTGACTATGACTTCTAAGTGATATTTAAGTGGTACAGGATGGTTACCGCAACGGTTATTCTCCACTTTTGAGTTTTAAAACCTTTAAAGTGATTTGCTCAGTGGCCATAGTGTTTCAGACACCTCAAATGACACTAACAAGCTATAGAACTGTGGAGTGGCTACCAAAGATGGGAATTACGTGACTACAACCATACAAATATAAAATTTTAGTTATTCTCACTGTATAGTGGTAGATTTAGTGATGATTACGTGATAACCACCGAGTCGAAGTTGCAGTATCAGTTTCCGTCACTATAATGCTGCTTGGGATCCTAATCTTCCGACAATAAAGTATATTTTGATTTGATTTGAATAATAAGGTGTTCCAAAGTCAACAACATTCAGTTGAATAGAGTTGAGTTTATTTAGTTCAAAAATATTCACAATATTATGAAACACGTCAAAATAAAATAGGACAATAGTCAAAATATAGGAATGAAAAATATTTGAACATTGAAATATAAATATGAAATATTATGAGCATAAGTTAAAATCCCTCGCCAAACTACTGTCAAATAAAAGTACTGCTGTCGTTGGGAACAACCCCTGCACCTGGAGGTGACTGCAGCAGTATTTCTTGACCTTTCCAAAGCCTTCGATTCTGTTATTCATGAAATTTTGTTGCAGAATCTCATTATAGTTTCCGGGGCACAGCTTTAGTTTGGTTCAGATCATTCAGCCAATCCTCTCAAATCTGAATTTGCCATTTGGGCAATTGTAGTATCCTTCTCAACCTTCATGTAAAATTTACTATTGTTCCTGTGTCATCAAAAGTTTAATCAAGGAATAAATGTGCAATAATTAAGTACCTAGTATAATTCAAAAATCATAAACGGCTACTGTATAGTTGTATTTGTTCATCATCGCACCCTCAACACGAAGGAGAGTTTCGAGAATAATATTCTTTCTCCCTGATATGTTTTCCACGAATTCATTGTCGGAAAACATGACAGAGCTGTCCAACGAATACCCTCCTGATTTTTCTAATATCCACATCTTCCATGCAATTCAGTCGACGGACAACAAAGACTGGATGGAGAATAACAGAGGATATCGAACATCAACGAGTGACGCTTCCTTTTTCCCTTTTTTTCTTTTGACACCCTATTTTGTATTCACAACGTGCGAAGTATATTACTTTTTCCCGTTGGGTTTTATTTGAAGAGGAACATGTCGGTTTTATTATTGTTGTATATAGATACGTATGCGCGAAGCGTTTCCAACGAGATGGAAAAATTGATAAAATGGTGGAATGTGGTTTTAATGTGGAACGGAAGGAAGCAATTTCATTGGGGAGTAACTATAGTTCAGGTCACGCTACATTGACAATGTTATCATTATTTTGGCAATTATGATAATAATAATGGAGCTGTGCAGAAGCGTGGAAAGTTTTAATAGACAGTCAAATTAATTTAATTAATGATAATGATTGAACTCAACCCACGTCTATCAGTTGCGAAAAAAAGCTTTCATAAAGATCTGAATGGACTGGAAATGTTTGGGTAAATTTTTCCATGCGTTTTGCCCACCGTGATTGAGCCTTTGTGGAACACAGTACTTGCGAAAACGAGACTCGAAGATGGAGGGTTCACAAACACAGGAAAGAAACCATTTTGGGGCTCACGTTTTTGGTGCTCGAATAAATCAGTTCGAGTTACCAAAAAAGCAAATCCAGTGGAATCTCTGAATGGTGGTTCCAGGAAAAGTTGAAAGGTATCCAAATATGGTTATGCATGAGAATGGACAACTAACTCATTCAAACTTCATAGATACCTAAATAGTATTTTAAACAGACGCGGTTGTTACTTGATGAAAATCCATGATTGAAGTAAACTAAAAGACACTTCCCTATGATTTTCACAAAAAATTGATTTAGGAAACCCACGATGCGTGTTTCGCTATACTATAGTTTTTTCAAGTGGAGATAAACTAAATTACAATTAAAGGGGTTTGTTATAAATATTAGTAGCAAGTAGTCAGTTGGATATTAGGTAATTGAGTGATTATTGGACGAAAGGTTATTCAATTTCTAGTAAACAGATTTAAAAGGGGCGAATTATTCAACTTAATCTGGTCATTCAACAAGTATTGTGAATTCTTATCTTTGTTAATCTCCAACTTTCCAGGAATTGAGTTTTTGACGTTTTTTTTTCTACATACAAAAGTCATTAGCAAATCAATGCTTTTCAGGACATGGTTAGCGAAAGTTGAATTAGATTTGCCCTCAATAAAACTGTGTCTATGCTCAGATATGCCTTGCTTGAAAGTTCTACCTGTTTGTCCTATGTAAAAACTTAGACAAACCACAAGTTAAATTATATACTCCAGATTTGTCAACTCTCAATTCGATCTTTGTTGTTATTAATAAATTTTCCCAAAATATTATTTATTCTGTGAGCAATATTAATATCTTGATGTCTTAAATAATTAGAAATTTTCTCGAAATAAGTAATAACTCTGAAATTTGACTTTGTATTTGAGTCGGTTGGATAAACTTCCTGAATTGCTTTTTTATAGAGTTTTTTCGATAGAACCAGAGTTATATCCGTTATTGGCTGCAACTTGTTCAATTATATTTAATTCTTTATTGAAATTATCTTCTGACAGAGGAACATTCACCAGTCTGTAGATCATACTATTATATGCGATTACTTTGTGTTGGTAGGGATGAGTGGAAGTACTATGTATTATAATATTTGGGGAAACTTAAAAAATCGTGTTTATTGTTTATTTTCGTTATGGTCAAAGCTAAGAAGTCAATGTCAATTTATTTTGTAAATTTAATTGAGCGATGAATGCCATTAATTGAGTCAAAAAATCTATTCAATTGTCTATCAGTTCTTAAAAAGCAACATGAGATGTCGTCTACATTCTATACCGGTATAAAAAGTTTTTTATTAACGGGTTGTTATGGATAATTTCGAAAGTAAAATTAATAACAACACGTTGATAAAAAAACTTCTTATACTGGTATAGATATGTAGACGACATCTCATATTGCTTTGTAGGAACTGATAGACAATTAAATGAATTTTTCGACATTGGTGGCATTCATCGATCATTCGAATTTATAAAATAAATTGAAATGAATGATTCGATAAACTTAGATCTATAGATTTTCCTGATTATATTTTCATTTTCAGACAGTGGGAGGTTACCCAAAAAACATGTCAAGAAACGTTGTTTCTCCACAATAAAAACTTTTTAACAAAAAATTAAACCGACGAAAAAATCAACTGAAAAGCAAAAAATAAAATAAACCTTCTTTTTTTTTATGTTCTGGTTCCCACGAAAAGGGATATCCTGTAATGTTCAGAGAACATCGTGGGAACCAAGGGAAAGAAGGTAGGAGTTGGTGTTCTTCTTAAATTTCTGGAGGTTGTATGCCTCGGGGAACACCTCCCTAGGCAATGAGTTCCAAAGCCTCGCTGTTCGTTGGATGAACGAGTCTTTGGGAAGTGATGTTCTGCAGGTCTCCAAAGTGACCACGAAGGGATGTGATGACTGAACTTGACGGGTTAGTCTCGAAGAGGCTGCCAAAGCAGGAACGATTGTTGATATTTCAGAAGAGCATCGCCCATGAAAATATCTATAAAATAGAGACAAATCGCCAACTTTTCTACGGTGTTCCAGACAAGTGAGCGAGTTTGTAAGCGAGGCATCACCGACGAGACGAATTGCCCTTTTTTGGACAGAATCCAATAGCCTCAGGATATGTTTAGGTGCCGCGCTCCAAATATGGGAACAGTATTCCAGGACAGGTCGGATCTGTCCCTTCTAGATCATAAGCAGCTGAGTAGGGGTGAAATAGCTCTTGGCACGAAATAAAAAACCAAGTTTTTGGGATGCACTTTTGGCAATGGACCTCACGTGATTTTCCTAGGAAAGGTTATTGCTGATAGTAATACCAAGCATCGATATGGATGACTTCAGTGGTATGGTTACTCCTGACAAAGTTATGTTAGGCACAGTGAGATCGGCTTTTCTAGAGAAAAGACATGCTTGTGTTTTGTTTGCATTGAATTCTACCAAGTTATTAGATCCCCACTCGAGAATTGTTGCTAAGTCCATATTTATTGATTTGTTGAAAATATAAACAGGATGTTCATAAAATCAGATGTGGAATCATCTGCGACTGAAAGATAAACTTTAGTCACTATCTTCCATCGTCAAGATAACCTCTTGTGGGGTATTCATGTTGAAAAGGGAAACATTCTCAATTGAGAATGTTTCCCTTTCCATATTTATATTATTAACATTCCTTCCTCGTTCATTTCTGGTTTCACGGGCTGATATAGGGGCCCTGGAAGAGAAAGCGGTATGGAGGGTACTATCATCTTAGTCTAAATGGTAATTGAGCTCCTAAACTAATGTAAGTAACTGATTTTGAGTCGGCGCCAAACAAACAGTTATCGAAGATCATTATCTATGAAAGAAGTCATCAAAACGCAGCCGTGCATCTCGCTGCCATCATTTTACGCTTCACCTAATTCAATTGCTAGTTTGTTTGGCGCCGACTCAGAATCAGTTACTTACATTAGTTTAGGAGCTCAATTATCATTTAGACTAGGAAGGATTATTTTATTTTTTGCTTTTCAGTTGATTTTTCTGTCGGTTTAATTTTTTGTTAAAAAGTTTTTATTTTTAAATTTTTTTGGTTAAAATCTACTAATTACTACCTACTTGTTTTTTGATTACTTCCAAAATACTTACTTACCCTTTACTTCAACTATTACCAGTTGAATAATATGATTATCTACTTTTACTATTTGTTGTAATATAAATTATTCTCGTTGTTCTGGTTAGTTTATTTCATCACTTTGTATATAATTCCATCCTCTCATGAAATATACTGATTTTGACGGAACAAGAATAATGTCAGTAGCGATCTGTCATTGTCAAATACGTATGTGTGTGCTAATGTGAGAAATCAATTATCCCCTATTTTTCTACCCGTAAGAGTGGCTAATTCCTTGGGAAATCCAAATATAAGGTATACCCTATCTATTAAAAAAATAATCATCCAAATCGAAGAACCCAGTACAAAGTTATGCCTGATAGAATCGGTTAACGGACCAGAATTCAGAGGGTGAGTGATCAATATCCTTCATTTCGCTACCCTTAGGGGTGTATTTCATCTTTTAAATTCAAATGGGACCAAAGTCGAAGTACACCCTATCCACTGAAAAGAGAATTATCGGAATCGGACGCCTCAGTAAAAAGTTATGCGTGATCATACATAAAAAAATATGATGGAAAATATACGGGTCGAATAGAGAACCTCCTCCTTTTTGGTTTCGTCGGTTAAAAAACCACATTCATTCAATGATTATCTACTTTAAGTATTTATTGTTATATAATATACATTATTTTTGAAAGTTCTGTTTGTTGATTTTATCACTTTGTATATAGAATGTACTTATTGTGACGGATGTAGGAGGATCTTTCAATGTCAACTACATATGTGTGCCAATGTTCACAAGTGAAAAATCAATCATCCCTTATTTTTCTACCCTTAGGGGTGGACCATTTCATTATAAATTGAAATTCGATCAACTTTGAGGTATACCCTATCTAATAAAAAAAGAATAATCCAAATCGGAAAACCCACTACAAAGTTATGCCTGATAGAATCGGTGAACGATCAATATCCTCCATTCTGCTACTCTCACTCAAATTCGAATGGGAAAAGTTATGCGTGATAATACATAAAAAAAAATATGCGTCGACTAGAGAACCTCCCCCTTCTTGATTTCGTCGGTTAAAAAGGCAATTCAGGAAGTTTATCCAACCGATTCATATACAAAGTCAAATTTGAGGGGTTATCGCTTATTTCGGCTAATCTTCAGAGAAAATTTCTAATTATTTAAAACATAAATATAATAATATTGCTACAGAACAAATAATACTTTGAGAATTGAAAAAATGTATTAAAAAGATTAAAGATCGAATTGAAAAAGTCTCACAAATCTGGAGTATATAAACTTGTGGTACTTGTCCAAGTTTTTACATAGGACAAACAAGTAGAACTTTCAAGCAAGGCATATCTGAGCATAGAAACAGTTTTATTGAGGGCAAATCTAATTCAACTTTCGCTAACCATGTCCTGACTGAAAAGCATTGCTTTGCTTATGACTTTGAACTTTTGCATGTAGAAAAGGTAGGTCAAAAACTCAATCTCCTAGAAAGCTTAGAGATTAACAAAGACAAGAATTCACAATACTCATTAAATGACCAGATTTTGAATTTATTTTTCTGAAAATTATTACCACAGTTCTGGATATAGCAAGAGCTTTCGATTACATTGCTATGAGAGCTCAAAGAGAGAAATCGAGGCATCATTGGTGGCTCGAAAAGACTCAATGCTAAAAAAAATATAAACTATGCAACTATAATTGAAGAAACAATATCTACCAGTACGGCCAGGAGAATAGAAAAGAGTACTATCCGGTCATGAACAGACTGCTGAATGTTCTGAAAGATGAAGGATATTTCGATTAATAATAATAATTATTATTATTATTACCATAGTAGCATCTACTCGAATATGTCGAATAATCAACATTCGCATTTCTTCAACCAAATCACCACACATACAAATACAAATACTTTATTTCCTCAGACTATCACAAGCATGGAAATCGTCAGTTATGAGATATAAAAAATACAGTACACTTAAAATTGAAGTTATATAAAAAGTAGTAATAAAAAGTCTCACTGATATGTAGAAATCACAAATATTTAGTAGAAGTGGTATAAACACAATATGGAACTTATCATAATATCATATTTCTAGTTCCACTTGAAAATATTCATCTAGAGAATAAAATGTCGTTTCGAGAAGCAATTTTTTTACTTTTTTTTTTGAGTGTCCAATTGGTTATTTTTTTATGGATAGTGGGAGTTTATTATATAATAGGATCGACATGATATGAGGCTCGTTAGATATGGCTGCCAGTTTATGACTTGGAACTAAAAAAGTATAGTTTTGTTTCAGGGTGTAGCCCGCGGAAGTCGAGTAAAATCTCTGTTCAGAAACCTATCGCAGTACGTTTTAATGGAAGTGACGCAACTGAAAATATACAAAGATGCAACAGTTGAAATTTCCAATTTGGCAAACAGCTGTCTACAAGAATCCCTATATTTTTTTAAGCACATGGTAATATCATTTTTAGAGATGGCAACAATTCTTTTATTCTACTGCAGTTACCGTAACACACTAAGCAATAGTGGAATGAACATACGCATAATAGTAACTCATTAGAATGTTAATAGGCACCTAATTCCGGATATTCTAGATGAGAAAGCAGTGCTTGGATAATTCATTTGAAATATCGTCAATGTGATCGTACCAAGTTAGTTGAGAGTCAATGTTCAATCCTAATAATTTTCTGTTCAATAGTTTTTCCATTTACTTCAACCAGTAGGCTTTAGTCCATATCTCCGAGAGAAAAGGTAATAGTATTTGTTTTGGTACTATTCAATATCAGACCATATCTGGAGCAATAGTGTTTGTTGCATGATAACTACAGCAGCATTTGTCTGCTGAGCCAGTCCTTCACAGCTAAGTAAGGAGGACGTGTCATCAGCAAACTGTACAGTACAATTTTGGAAATTCACATTTAACAAATAAAAGAAAGAGGATGGGTCCGAGGACACTACCCTGCGGAACCCTTTTTACAATGTCAGAGAAATAAGTTCCTAGATTCAAATCTCACCTTAATAGATTTAGTTCTCCCAGTCAAATTTGTTTCAATCCAATTTAGGCTTGGACCACGACCCCAAGGTTATGAAGTTTATCGAGAAGCAGTTCGTGGTTGATTGTGTCATCGTGTCATATTGAAAATACCTATCGTATTGTATTAAGGTGTTCTTAGCACTTTTTTAACGTAAAACTGCCGTTGTCCAAAATATTTCCCTTTTTCACAAGGTAAATAACACATAATGTTTACTGCGGTAAAGTGGTTTTCATTTTTACGATATTGCCAGCCCCACCTCGGACATAGCTTCGTTTTGAGACGCTGTCACTGTAGTTGACGTCGTCGCAGCGGTTAAGAAAAATTAGATCATTAGATTCTCTCGGCTATTGAGCATTTATCAAACGCAAAATTTATAATTTTAAAAAATTAGTAGGATACACTAGGAGTACCCTTATATCCATATTTTCCATTTTTCAATACACTAAAATTGTTTCAATTGAACATTTTTTCCTCCCTGTCTCAAAGGCAGGTAGTCCTTTGATATTGTTACGAACCATAATATATTTATATTTATGAGTTACACGACATAACAAGTGGCTTTAAATTCTTCTGTTCCTGTTGTCTCGAAATGTGGCTAGACGTTTTACTTTCCATTATATCAAAGAATTAGAAAAAACCACAGTTGGATATTGAAACCCAAATATAGTCCAAGATTTCAAAAAAATCAATTTGCTATTCACCAAATAAATCACATTCTCTTAATTAAACACATGAATGGACTTTATGGAAATCAGAAATGGGGAAGTGAGGAAAGTGTTCAATGTTCTCCTCGAAATCAATTTATAAAAAAATTGGGGAAATGAATTTCATTTTACTTCAAAGTTATACTATTTGCCATTTGTTACGGACACTACGGCGTGCAAGTCATTCTTCATTTCGGGAAGCAAACTTTGTTTAGTTTATAGGAAAAAATATATGTACACTTTCTCACAAGATAAAAAACTTTGACTCACCTTGTGGGTGTTTCTTTAATGAGTACATCTGTCATATGTGATTTGGAACCAGGGGAAACTCTCCTGCAACAAAAATTATTGGATTAGTGGCAGATTATTACTCAACAAACATTATATTTCAATAGGTCGGCGACGTCTTATTTACGTTTGATGATTCAACAATACGGAGGAAAATTGGAATAAATTCAGAACTTTGGAAAATTGGGATATCAAAACATGTTTTCTAATAATTTGAATTGTCTAAAGTTGATTATATTTGTTCTTTTTTTTCATATTAAAATATGTTGTCCAATAAGTTGCATTGTCTGAAGTTGACTATATTTTTCTTTTTTCATAAATGAGACTCCTCGAAGTCATTTTTCTTGGTAATTTTTTATAATCTCAGATGGGGTAGTATTTCCAAATCATCGAATGTTATTATGTACAAATTACGCAAATTACCGGAAAATGTTTGTCATGACTGCATTGGAAAGAGAAAAAATTGTTGATTTCGAATGAACAGGAAATGTTTATTTTCATGATGAAAATATCAAATAATGTTTTCCTTTGTAGACATAATATTCTGCATCCACTGCATACATCCACATTTTTTAATCCTATAAAAATATAGATACAGGGAATTTGATACAAAACTGAACAGGATAAGATAATTTACTGAACTTTGAATGATATTTGATACGAAGGCGTAGAAGGGCCAACAACAAAATAATTTTTTTAAACATTTGGAATTGCCACTTTGAATTGACAATTGTCACTTGCAAAAATATCTGGAATTGCCATTTTGAAGTGACAATTGTCAATTGGAAGTGACAATTGTCACTTCAAACTGACAATTGTCACTTTGAAATGACAATTGTCACTTCGAACTGACAATTGTCACTTCAAAGTGACAATTGTTAATTCAATGTGGCAATTCCAAATGTTTAAAAAATATATTTTGTTTTGGGCTCTTCTACGTAGGCGTAGAAGGCGTAGAAGGGCCAACAACAAAATATTTTTTCTAAACATTTGACAATTGTCACTTTGAAGTGACAATTGTCACTTACAGAAACATCTGGAATTGCCATTTTTAAATGACAACTGTCAATTTGAAGTGACAATTGTCACTTTGAACTGACAATTGTCACTTTGAAATGACAATTGTCACTTTGAAGTGACAATTGTAACGTTGAACTGACAATTGTCATTTCGAAGTGACAATTGTCACTTCGAAGTGACAATTGTCAATTCAAAGTGGCAATTCCAAATGTTTAAAAAATATATTTTGTCACTTTTGTCACTTCAAAATATATTTTGTTTTTGGCCCTTCCACGCCTTCGTAATTTGATGTTACTGTTATTTATTAAGTTTTTGATTGACAAAACCGTGTAATTTGTCAAAATCCAGTTTTCTGTATTTCTCTCAAATAAATTGATGTACAGCGATGTACACTAAACAATATGGTGCTGTAGGAATTTGTGACAAGGTGGGAGGTAATTTAATTTTTCTTGATTTTGACTAATATGTTTACACAGAAAAGTTGTCTGATATCAAGTATTCCTGATTCTCCATGTAATTTATCAATTATGATTTTTAAAGGAGAAAAAGTTTCTTAAATAATTATTTGATCAAACGAAATATACAAAAAATTATTATAAACAATAAAAAGAATTATTTAAGGTTTTTTTTAATATTATACTTGTCTATTTGTTTATAAACAATTTTTTAACAAATGACGTAAATAATTTTTTTCCTACGTTAATTAATGCCATTGTTAGATGCAAAAACAGCTGTATAATAACATTTGTCAACAAAAAGTTTTTAACAAAATTTTTTGTCCATTTAAAAAAATTATATCAAACAAAATATGAAACTTTAATAAACTTTTATCACGTTATTGAGTATGTATATAAGAAGGGCTCCAGAAAGCAAAAGATTTATAGGTCAATCATTTATTAACTTTTATGTCGACTGATGATCTTATAATAATGATAATAATAATGTGTCTTTATTTTCAAAGTTTACAATCAATGTCGAAAATTCAATTTGGGAGGCGATGTTGAGAAGAGGTACTCTTCCACAAAACCCCCAAACGGATAAAGTGAATGAAGGAACGCGTCAAAGATTTTTCTATATTTTATTTGAAGAATGTACAATTCATAACCTGATGAAACGAAAAGAGGAATGTTTTCAAAGAATTAAAAAAATGGGATTGTGCCTTAACAAATGAAAAATGAATTGCCATGCGGTTAAACTCTCTTGCCGTTGCGAATAATTGTTTTTTTTTCTCTCAACATATATGTAAGCTTATTAATTATTAGTTTATATTGAATGCCATATTCATGATAATCTTCTAAAATCTAGAATAATGATTCTTAACCGTACAATAAATAATATAGTCCCCCATGAACAAGCTTTTGTTTGGGATGGAGATGTGAGATATAACTAACTATCACTGATAATAAAAGGCAGTAAATAAATACAGAGCGCCCAAAAAAGGTTTCTCTTGTGCATGGGCTTCTTTCTTTACAGAAATATTACAGAGAGACTATGTTCATGTACAATCGCATATACATGTTTACATACTCACAAAATATGGGTAGCCAAATCCGATTTTTCCATCAATTGCTTGGTGTATTTTTTCTCTAGGATTCGCAGTCTTTCTTATCGGACTGCGAGACGCAAAGGAGGGTAATGTGTTTATCAGCCTATGTATGCATGTATGTTGCCTCCGACTGCGTGAGATGGTTTACAGTATTAAGTTTAATTATTAACCTCTTAAAACATAATATATATATATATATATATATATATATATATATATATCTCTTTATTCAGTTGAAAAACTAATTCATTTACAATAGTAAATACATTGTCACATTATAAATAAAATTAAATTAACATGAAAAAATACAAACAGCCTGATTAAAAATACATAAATACATTGTCACATTATAAATAAAATAAAATTAACATGAAAAAATACAAACAGCCTGATTAAACATACATACATGAAGATAAAAAGTTACATAAAAAAGTCATACACAATAATATACTAATTTTTTATTAAGTAATCCTTCAATCGTCTTTTGAATGTATTTATCGAAGCACTCTCTTTAATTTCTTGTGGGAGGCCATTAAAACAATCTACTCCTTTATAAAATAATGAATTATGTGTACTATTTTTTTTATATTTTTCAACCTTTATGTTGTTTCTGTTTCTTGTGTTATGCTCATGTATGTCAGCCACATAAGTTAATTTATTCTGTAGATATACAGGTGAATATCCAATTTTGATTTTAAAAATAAAGATTAGTGTTTGGTACTCGAAGAGTTTCTTCACTGGTAGCCATTGAAGGGTTTGCAACATATTTGCTATCGGTGTTATCCTCGAACATTGTAAGATTATTCGCATAGCACGATTCTGCATCTTTTGTAGTCTGTTTATTTCATTTTGATTGAGAAAAAATAGAATGGTAGAACAATAATTTAAATGTGGAAGGATTATGGAGTTGTATACTAATAATTTAGACCACTGGCTGAGATATGGGGAACATCTTCTTAAATAGTTGATTTTGTAAGCTACTGTTTTGATAATCTGATTAGCATGTTCTTTGAATTTTAATTTACTGTCAATAGTTACACCCAAGTACACGAATTTGTTTACCTTTTCTATATCACTGTCATTCAATCGTAGAAGTAGGTTTTCATTATTATGCTCTTTATGTTTCCCTAATAACATCCATTTTGTTTTATTTGCGTTCACCTTTAGCAGATTTGCACAGCAATATCTATACACCCTTTCAAGACTAGCGTTCATAGTATCAACACACTCATGTACATCTTTACTACTAAAGTACAGTAGGGTGTCGTCGGCAAATAAGTGAATTTTACATTCTTCTGCTATGGTTACAATGTCATTTAAATATATTAGGAATAACAATGGTCCCAAAATAGACCCTTGGGGTACTCCTATATTATTTTGCATTTTATCTGAATAAACTTCATCTAGTTTCAACCTTTGCTGTCTATTGCTTAGATAATTCATGATCCAGTTTAGTGCTATTCCATCAATACCTACGCTTTCAATCTTTCTAATCAGTCTGCATCTATCTACCGTTTCAAATGCCCTTTGAAGGTCAAGAAATACTGCAATAGTATACTGATTGTTTTCCTCGCTTTTTTTCCAGTCTGTTAAAACACATTGTAACGCAGTTTCACAACTATGTTTGCTCCGAAAACCCGATTGATACTCACATAGGACCCTATTACTCTCCAAATAATCCACTATCTGCTCATATACAGCCTTCTCCAATACTTTAGCTGTAGCATTAATCATGTTTTTTGGTCTCAATTGAATAGCTTGGTTTGTATTTGGCACTTTTGGTATAGGTATAATAGTAGATAGTTTTGATTCAGTTGGTACTTCACCTCTCTCTAAAGAACTGTTGATAATGTTCAACAATGGATTACAAATGGCACTGAAACACTTCTTCAGAAGTTCTACACAAATTTCATCGGGGCTACTTTTATTTTTCAAAGAACCAACAATTCTCTCTAGATCTACCATATTGATAAGACTAAAGTTGGACAATTTATTATGAGTTATTCTTTTAGTTATAGGAAAGCTATGAGAAAATTTGTTGTCAATTCCATCAGTTATATTTATTATACTTTTGATATAAAATGTGTTCAGGCCATCTGGTATCAAAGTCATATCAGAAATTATTTCACCATTGCATTTTCTTACAATACTTTTTGGTCATCTTGTTTCCATCTTTTTCAAAATTTACTTTTTACGCAGTCGAGTTTTTTTATTTTTTTATTTTTATTTTTTTATTTTAACAATCCGAACGACTCAATTGTCCGTAAGTTGGTGGGTATATCAGCATATAAGACATGTGAGAGGTGA
The DNA here is from genome assembly GCA_018342105.1 of Gonioctena quinquepunctata. Lineage (NCBI taxonomy): Eukaryota > Metazoa > Arthropoda > Insecta > Coleoptera > Chrysomelidae > Gonioctena > Gonioctena quinquepunctata. Next base: position 28,200 of record JAFIRS010000831.1, read on the forward strand.
ATGAATGATCTTTTGACTTTTCCGTGTATTAACTCTTGGAATAGTTATTGGTTTGACTTTGAAGCGTGTTTCATGTTTGTGCTGTATGCGCTTGTGTTTGTGTTTGTTCTTGTGATGATAGAGAGTGACAGATAGATAGATAGATATTTATTTCCAAACTAATAAAACATAGAATTAGTGGTTGTAAAAACAGAGATTGGATAAAAGTTAGTTAATTAACAATCGTATAACTTTTTGAAAAATCGACATAAAAATGTTTTTTAGCGGGGCCTCATTCTTTCAAGTGTTCTGATGACACCATAATTTTTTCAAATTTTTAAATTGATATTCAATACTATAAAAAAAATATTTTGTGTTATATACTGTCTCCAGCGGTGTTGCTCTCATGACGTATAACGGCCGCGCGGAGACCTATTCTCAGCGTTGAATAAAAATTATAAATAATGGAGATAGAATTCCGGGAGCCGAAACTTTTTTATTGCAAATTTCCTCCTCTTCAAGGAGTTCTTAAATATTGATATTTTTTGAGTTATCAACGAAAAACTGAATATCATTTTTTTTCATCTTATTTTGTTAATAACAATTGCAATTTTTTTTGTGCTAATAAATGCTCGGGATACATTTATGTAGACGTCAGTCCGAATCGAATGAGCTATCGCAGATATTTTCAGGACCGGCAACAAGAATTAACCCGTTTTTTAACTTTTAATCAGACTACCATGATGCTCGGGCGAAAGAAGCATTTCGACTTTTCCATAGATATGTTCCCACAGCAGCATTTCAAATAATTTCGAGAAACCGCAGATAAGGGATACAAGTCTATAATTCTTTGTCATTTTTTATTGCATTTTTGTATATTGGGCATATTTTAGCTTCTTTCCAACATGTTGGTCCAGCCAATACGTTCATACAGTCTTTGATAATAAATGACGGGATACCATCTGGTCCTCAAGAGAGCTTTGGTTTTAACTTTTTTGAAATGGAGATAATGTCAGTTTCAATAAATTTTGTGGCAAGTCTACTGGTTTGTTTGATCTCCCTTCATATTTCAAAGTTGTCAAGTAGGTATCTTGGTTACTAAGACACTATTGAAGAAATCAACAAATGCTTGCACAATAGACTTGGGATTATGATAAACATTTCCATTCAGTGACATTTCTCCTGGTTTGTGGTTGTGTTTCGCTTTTGTTGTATGAATGACCAAAATGCTTTCGAATCATGTTTGAATGTATTCTCAATTCGATCCAGATGATGCTTGCTTAACATCAATTTTTATTAGAGATCTCAAATTACAATACTGTTCGTAAGAGTGGACATTATTTGTTTGTCTATATTTTTTGTACATTTTTTTTTCTTCAAATTTTCCTGGTATACCAAACTGGAAATTTTCTTTTGAAATTATCAAATAATGGTGCATTTCAGATTTTGAATTGACAACGAAAAATTGTGTGATACTACAAACGATAAATACATTGGTTCTGCGCTTTCACGAAATTTTAGCAATTTCATAATTTAATTTCACCTCAAATTTGTAATAATCTACATTCCTCTCAAAAGGTATATTCACAAACATGTGAAAGTCACTTGTGAAATCGCAATATCTTCAGAGTTGGAGAGTGATTTCACACTGATGTTTCATAATTTTCATGAATTTCACAAAATACAAATTCAAATAATCTTGTGAAAATAATCTGTTGGATGAAATAACATTGGCGGCCCCAAGATGGTGGACGAGTTTTGTGATTATGGTCCAATTCGATTCAAAATTGGTATCCGGGGGTTTTCGGGGTCGTATATCATGAAATTTTTTCAAAATTCATGAATTCAAAATGGCGGACGAGTTTTGTGATTATGGTCCGATTCAATTCAAAATTGGTATGTGGGGGTTTTTGGGGTTTCTGTCGAAATTCATAAATTCAACATGGCGGCTCCGAAATGACGGACGAGTTTCGTGATTATAGTCCGATTCGATTCAGAATTGGTATGTGGGGGTTTTCGGGGTCGGAGATTATGAAATTTCCATTAAAATCCATAAATTCGGATTGGCGGCCCCAAGATGGAGGACGAGTTTTGTGATTATGATCCAATTCGATTCGAAATTGGTATGCGGGGGTTATCGGGATCCGAGATTATGATTTTTTTGTCAAAATTCATAAATTCAAGATGGCGGCCCCAAGATCGAGGACGAGTTTTCTGATTATGGTCATATTTCATTCAAAATTGATGGGGGTTATCAGGTTCGAAGATTATGAATTTTTTGTCAAAATCTATCAATTCAAGATGGCGACTTCAGGATGACGGACGAGTTTTGTAATTCTGACCATAATTCTATTCAAAATTAGTGTGTGGGAGTTTTTGGGGTAGGAGATCATGATTTCTTTCAGCACAAAACATACAGGGAAGAGACCTTGTAATAACGATGCACTATTGGAAATTAACAGATTAAGGCGAACTAACTAAAAAGTCAAAAATAAATAACTGATAAAAAAACTTCTGAAACCAGCTTTTATTCAAGCCGTGTACATAAACGTATAAAATAAATTCAAGTCATCGCTGACAATGATTGAATTATTTTTTGTTTGAAGGTTGTAGACGATGTGGTAACTTGATAACGACGTTTCGACTGCTTGTATCTGCAATCGTCTTCAGGTGACTGACAAGTTTAGGTGCTACTTACCAATTTATATGACTGCCGGTGCAATGATGCATGTAATACCAACATGTGCAGTGGTGCATGTAATTTCGCGCGGTGTGGTGGTGCGTGAGGTTTCGTGCCTCGGCAGCCCGCCAGAAAGAGCAATCAGTGGTTTCCATACGTTCTTGATCTCAACGCTTGGATGACTGAAGGCGTTATTGGCTCCGATGTAGGCGGCCTCTTTGAACTTTCGTTTGAACCAATGCTCCTCTCTATGTAGAACACTTGCGTCGTCCGATAGAACTCGATGGTGCTCAATCCAGGCATGGTCAGCAATTCCCGATTCTGACGTTTTTCCACGTTGAGTCCATTTCTAGTGCTCATCCAATCTTAACAACAACGGCCTCTTTGTCTCTTCAATGTAGGAATCTCCGCATTCACATGGAACTTCATAAATGCAATTCTTATCATATGTTGTGGTGTCCATGATGACCGTGGCGTTTTCTTTATCGGCTGGAACAATCTTTATGGATGAATCCTTTTGTAGGATTTTTAGGGCCCACTGTTCCCCGGCAGTGATGTTACTCCGGGGATTTCTCTCCTTCTCGAGTGTCTCTCTCACTTTCCATCTGAACTCTTCTGCCTGGATGGGATTCATTCTACTGCTAGTTGACTCTACAGAGCCTACAATGTCCAGGTTAGGTATTGTTTTAGGTGCAACTGCCAAAGTTCAATCCTTTTTCGAGCAGGGACTCCTCTACTCCTGTAAGTGATTTAGTTGAGATATTAATAATGGTTTTCTCACCTCCGCTGATGGTTTGTGGAGACCGTGTTTTCCCTGCTATTCGATTTCATTTCTTCTGATGCCTCCTCTCTTTTTCCTGGCGGATTCTCGCGCATGTATTTTCAATCTTGGCAAATATGGGTTGATTGTCCTCTCCTAAGGTTTACTCTCTGATTTCTTGGAATCTGGCCGTGGCAGCCTGAAGCAGCATCTCTTTCTTCCAACGGTGGTAGTTGATCTGCGACCCGATAATGCGGAGATTGCTCTTTCTGGCGGGCTGCAGAGGCGCGAAACTTCACGCACCACCACACCGAGCGAAATTACACGCACCACTGCACATGGCGGAATTACAGGCATCATTGCACCGGCAGTCAAATGAATTGATAAGTAGCACCTAAACTTGTCAGTATTCACCTGAAGACGATTGCAGATACAAGCATTCGAAACGTCGTGAAAACCTTTCAAATCCATTAAGACGATGGACGTTCGAAACGAGAGTAATCTAATTAGCTTGTCGCGCGAATTGTAATAGAATTAATACTTCGACAAGTTGTTACTTACCAACCATTCATTGTCCAATATAATTAATTGGTATCTACTTTCATGAATACTTTGTAAAAATCAAATACTCCGACAAGTTCTTACTTACCAACTAATCACTGCCCAATCAAATTAATTGGTACCTACTTTTATGAACACTTCGCGCGACAAGCCTTTTAAAACCAAATAATTCAACAAAAAATATTTTTTTTTTATTGGTGCCCCTTTTTACCCATTTAAAGCACGCCTCAGCGTGTTTAAATCGAACTTTAAAAAACGCGCGTTTTTTAAAGGTAACCATGACAACATCAACAAATCGAGAAACGTAAAGTCTAAATGACAAATTTTTTATTATTGATCTGACAGGAGTACCTTGTAATGTCAAAATAAATATTACTCACAATTCGTTCATTTATATGTGCTCCTCCATCCATTTGATGAACTTTTCATATTCTTTTATATATATATCACTGGATTTTTGCGGTATTAACCGCGATTCTGCCTCACTATTCAAAAAATCGATATTAGAATAATTCATTTTTGAGCTCTGGTGACAACAAATATTGATCTTTGGTAACAAATTGCAAATGAATGTTTTTCTCATTTCCATGACAACGAAAGGTATACTGATGTCACATCACTAATTCAACCTTCTTGCATTATTAGTTCTTATTTCTATTTTTTGTAGTAATAATACCAGTATATATGATTTCAAAGTGCACCAATAAAAAAAAAATAACGTAAAGTATTCGTGGATAACTGGGCTTAAAAACACTTGCTCTATTTCGAGCACTCCGGCTGCGCCGTCGTGCTCGAAAAATCGCGCGTGTTTTAAAGCCCTTTTTATCCACTTATACTTTAATATACTAAAATCATTGTCAGCAATGACTTAAATTCATTTTATACGTTTTACTACACGGCTTGAATGAAAGCTTGTTTTTAAAAAGTTTTTTATTTGTTATTTATTTATTAATGAAAGCCCAGAACTTACTGGGGTCACAATTCATAACTGATTCTGCTACTTTAACGGAATTTCAATACGCTATATCAATATCTATTTTGATTTTGGATCTCAGCCCCAGTGGTCAGACAATCTACTTTCCTTCCCTAATTATTCAATTTTCATAATATCCCATCCTTGGTTCGATTGCTTCTATTGGGACCATTCTGTTGTTGAAATAATGATACCCTATTTACGAATGATAATTAGATAAATATGAATTTTAAACAAGTGTAGTGTAGTAGCATGTTCGCAGCTACAGGCGTGTTATCAATGAGCACAAGATAAGACGATAGATATAACGTCCTTCGGAGGGGACGTTAAGATGGCGGTCCCGAGTTCATAGATGTTGAGCTCGTTAAAGAACCCTACCTCTGAAACAACAAGTGCCTCAAGATTAATTTTCCACTTGGTTTGACTGTATTCTAGAATGATCTTCCACAGTTGTTACATTAATGGAAATCAATTATATTCATTGAAATACTTGGAATTTTTTATATTTTTTTTGAGACATGTAAAAAGTGAATCTGAGCATTTTTCATCCAAAATCAGAACGAAGAATGACCATCAAAATGTATATGTTCATGGCAGCCGGCGAAACATTTTCCAATAATTTATAATTATCGTCCGACGTTTTCACAATCCGTTGGGATATGAATTTTTAGAATTCTTCATAAAAATTTCAAACTGAATTCGTCAAATTCTTGTTAAAATTTACAACTTCAATCGTATTCACAGTAGATGTCTTGGGCCACAAATAACTCACCACTCCTATTCAGTTCTGAACGGTCACTATAACTCAAGATTACCCAGTGAATGAATTGATTTTCTCGAAATAATTCATTTAGAGTTCCCCTGAGATCCCATTCTTCACGATTTTCCATCAGAATCTGTTACTTTCATTATCACTTCCAAATAATTGCATTCAAATCATGAAATATATCTTACTCAGGAAGCATACTCGAACCAATGAACACTACAAATTTATAGGTTAATGCGAACCCTGAATCATTCCAATGTAAATTAATTCTACATATAACGCGTTCTAGAGAAGTGGGATGAATAATATTTATTACGTCAGTATGAAAGGTTGGTTTTACACCAGTAGTGTGATTTCAGTTATTTGAATTTGTTTGATATTATTGAAACAATGGTTATGGATCCCAAATGTTGCTTATATCAGGAAACCAGAAAAACAAATCTGCGCTTCTGAGAAGGGGGGAAAGGTTTTTCATGTGTTTTTTATGGAACAGATAAATTTCTGCATGAAATACCAGTTCATACACTATAGACAATGTTATGAATGAACTTTTCAAAATGAGAAACTCATTATTTCTTCCTAGACAACTCATGGTGTGAATTGAATGGAAGATGGTCCATAACTTTGATGCTATTTCAGATTTGATTATATGCTATTGATTCCGAAAGAATAAAAAATTTGTCCAATAATGCACAATAAAAACATGACGTTATTTCAGGATGATTAAATGGAGTTAGACGTTATTTTTTTAGATACAGTAAAACTACCTTGAACTGTTTACCAATTGTGAAATGGCCTATAGTCCAAGAAGGGACTGCAGAAAACCTGGCCAATCGAGTAACACCATGAAATGTTTTCACACGCTTTCATTTAAATTCATATATGTATGTTCAGTTCAAATCTTTCAAGTGAATTTTGACCTACTTCTAGTTATCCGATTAACGTGAAATTTGGCAGGTTTTCATTATTCCGGTGACAATGCATTACGGAATTGTTGCCAAAGAAAAAACAAAATGGCGGGGGCTTTTGGAGCCGAATAGCTTGATTTTTTTGCAAGAATTCATGAATTCAAAATGGCGGCTCCAATATGGCGATGAGTTTTGTGGTTATAGCCCTATTCCAATAGAAATGGGTATGTGGGGGTTTTTGGGTCGAAGATTATTATTTTTTGGTCAGAATCTACGAATTCAAAATGGCGGCTCTAAGATGGTGACGACTTTTGTCATTATAGTCCGTCCGATTCCATTCAAAATTAGTGTGTGGGGGTTTTTGTAGTCAAACATCATGATTTCTTAGTCGAAATTCATGAATTCAAGATGGCGGCTCCAAGAAGAGGACGTGTTTTGTTATCATTGTTAAAACTATGCAGTGTTTCAACTAGTTTCGTTAGTTGAATACGATTTTAACGAAAAAGTAAATCAGTAATGACTTCTTTTTGCATGAAAAACTGACAAAAATACAACGACACTTGTCACTCCACTCTCATACATCAAAATATAACACATATATAGGGTAATCAAAGATCTTAATGAAAATATACAACAATCATGGTCGGATTCCATTCAAAATTGGTATGTGGATTTTCTGGGGTCATAGATTATCAATTTTTGTCAGAATTCAATAGAATGACGAATTTCATGAATGACTGAAAATAATTAAATAAAAATGATTGAGAAAAAAATTAAGACAAGTTTTCATACAAATGCACCACAAAGGAAAAATAATTTCTTTACTTGTTTGACCTAGATTATTCTGTGTGTGTGATTGAAAATTGTGCCACACAAGAATACCTATTTTATATTCGCGGCAAGCTTTTGAATCTGTTACTCATAGAATACCCTAGGTCAAACAATTGAAGAAAATTTTTTTTTGTATAAAAGCTTTTCTTATTTTTTTTCCAATTATTTTTATTAAATTCTTCTTAGACATTCATAAAATCCGTCATCTTATTGAATTCTGACAAAAGTTGATAATCTACGACCCCAAAAAAACCCACATACCAATTTTGAATGGAATCGGGTCATAATAACAAAACACATCGCCTTCCTGAATTCATGAATTTTGACTGAGGAATCATGATGTCCGACTCCGAAAGCTCCCACAAACCAATTTTGAATGAAATCGGACTATAATCACAAAAGTCGTCGCCATCTTGGAGCAAAGAAATCATGATGTCCGATCCCGAAAATCCCTACATACTAATTTTGAATCTATAAAATAAATACAAAATTCGTTCGCCATATTGGAGCCGCCATTTTGATTTTTCTTGGCAAAAATTCCATAATGCATTTTCACCGGAATGATGAACACCTACCAAATTTCAAGTTATTCAGACAACTAGAAGTAGGTTTTGAACTAAACACATACATGTTATGTGAAATTAAATAAATGCTTGTGAAAATATTTCATTCTGTTACTCGATCGGCCAGGTATTCTGCAGCCAGCTCTCAGACATGAGAAATGTTTTGGTTTGGGACGAATATTCGCCACAAACAAAACATTTTTCAATTTCTAAAGAAAAAAGAGAAAAAAATGCTGCCCGAGCTGGGGTTTGAACTCATGCTCCCTTTCGTGATCCAGCACTTAGACCGCTTGACCACTCGGAAGTTAATTTTCAATGAAACTATTACCAATCTGTTGCTACATCGGTATGGTTGCTTTTTCCGAAAAAAGCCCATAAAAAACTTATGCACCACTTTTGCCCAGGCAGTCAATGATTTTTCTTATGTTTGCTGTGAGTACTAATATTTTAAAAACATTCCATTCTGTTCCTCGATTTGCCAAGTTTTCTGCAGCCCGCTCTCAGCCTACTACCAGAGTTACGAGAGATACATAAACAATAATTGATCATTTTTTTTACACGTTATGTTGAAGGCAACTCGTTTTCTAACTATACAGACTCGGTAATACGAGGTCGCTGGAAAAAAAATATCAAATTGTCGTTCAAATAGCATATGTTTGTTTGATCTCATGGATAGTTCTGAAAAAAATATAGTTGCTTGAAAGTCCACATTTCTATGCACGCAAGTGTATATGGAAATTTTAGTCTAATCAACAAGTTCAAAAACGTGTTAAATAGATATAAAGCTCCTAAAAATATGAGCGATAGCTCATTCGATTCGGAATGACGTCTAGAAAAATGTTTTTTTGAGGGTTTATTAGCACGTAAAAAATTGCGATTGTTATTAACACAATAAGATTTAAAAAATAAGGTATTTCGTTTTTCGTTAATAATTTCTGAAATAATGATATTTAAGAAATTATGAAAGGAGATCCTGAAAGAGGAGGAAATTTCCAATAAAAAAGTAAGCTATGAAATTTAAAAAAATATTAAAAAAAACATTTTTTTTTATAAACAAATGCTTATTACAACTGATAAACAATGGTTACAGAATCGATTTTGAATTCATTTCAAAGATAAATAAATCTTTTATAAAAATGACTCGAATGTCCTATACCGCATCTCTTATAGTTCAGAAGTTATAACAATTTATAACTTGACAAATTATGGAACGGCTGTAATTTCATTATCATATAATATGTAACAATGCTGTAAAAAATACAAAAAAAAATTTTTCTCTACTTTGTTATACATAGTTGTTTTTGTTATTTTTTGAAGTTTTCGAAAAAAAATATAACGGTTAATATTTGTTTATAACAAATTATTAAGTTGAAATTATTTATAAAAAAATTTATATCTCTGTTAATTCATCGAAAAACGTCAATGATGATTTTTAAGAATAAAATAATATCTTAACTGATTATTTAAACAATGGAAATTAAAAAAAAAACTATTATAAACAATAATTTTTTTTATTTTTAAATCATAATTTTACCTATGCAATAAGATGGTGAAAATTTTTTTTTTTAAATCTCAAAATAGTCTGTTTATAAACAATTTCTTAAGAAATGACGTAAACATTTTTTTCCAATGTTAATTAATACCTATATTAGATGCAAAAACAGCAATAATAAGATATTAAAAAAAAAAATTTGCTAACATTTTTTTGAAATTTCATTTTTTGGAAATTTAAAAAAATTATAATTAACAAAATAATGAACTTTAATGAAAAAAATTTGCCGAGGTTTTTTTCGTTCAAGTGTCTAGATTACATCATAATTTATTCAAATTTTTAAATTGTTATTTAATACTATAAAAAAAATATTTTAGGTGATATAACGGCTTTTAGACGGCGCTCTTATGCCGTAACGACCTCGCGGAGCCCTATTTTAAGCGTTAAAAAAAAATTATAAATAATAGAGATAGAGTTCATGATTCCTTAAATATCATTATTTCAGAAATTATTAACAAAAAACGAAATTCCTTCTTTTTTTAATCTTATTTTGTTAATAACAATCGCAATTTTTTACGTGCTGATAAACCCTTAAAAAACATTTTTCTAGACGTCATTTCGAATCGAATGAGCTATCGCTCATAGTTTTAGGAGCTTTATATCTATTTAACACGTTTTTGAACTTGTTGATCAGACTATTTAGCGACATCCCGACTTGTTCTCAAATAATATTTGTTTGAAACATGGAAAAGTTTCAAAGGAAACTCGTTACTTCTAATATAGGTTGAACACAATTTGTGTGGGTTATCAACCACAGGACAAATAACAAACCAGCTATACCTAATTATCCTAGCGTTCGAATAAATCAGTCAAACCGTAACATGTGCTCGAAATATCAGATACTGCAAGAGTATCAGTCAGAGTCTCTCTACAATAGAGTGATTAGTATTATTTAGTATATATTTCTAACCATATTCTGCATCCACTGACCCTGTCATATGATAATTCCCTAATGAATGTACGTGGCAATTGAACGCTGTAATACACATAGGCAGATACATACATATATTCCATGCAAAGTTTGCAGTATCCATTTATCCGATTCAGTGTACTAGACGTCAAAAGCTTTACAGAGACGCCTTTGCCAACTGAAGGTCCCGGCACTTAGTCGGTTAGCCCCAGATGTTTCAAGAGGTAACGCGAAATGTATAGCATAGTATAATAATAATAATATATTTATTATTCACCAGGGATACATGTTACATGAGCTGCAAAGAAAAAATGCAGACTGGTAAATAATATGAGAGCTGCTAGGCCGAGAGACCGATTCTTCCACAGTTAGCTCAAGAATACAGAAAATAATACTGACTAAGAAAAAAAACCTATTTATAATTTCTATCTAGATAAAGATATGCTTATAATTATATTTTATTTATCATACAGTGTCCGCCAAAAACTTGGAACCCTATGGGAAAAAATGTATTGATAGTTTCTCAGAAAATTTCATTCTTCATAACAGTTGGTGACTTCAATTTGACTCAATACGCGCATAGCCGTCATTATCAGTGGCGTGTGGTTAAGCGGGAATCGGCCGATATTATAAATTCACTATGGAGTAAAGTGAAATTACTATGGAAAATATTGAAACATTTTATTAAAAGAAGTTGTTTGCAATTGAAATATATTTCCAGATATCCAGTTTAATCTACCAATTACTAATTTCTATAATTGCTTTATGAGTTGGCCTCATGGATAAATCAACTCATCAAGCAGTTATTGAAATTGGTAATTGGTGGACTAAACTGGATAACTGGAAATATCTTCCAATTGGAAACAACTTTTTTCGATAAATTTTTTCGATATTCTCCATGGTAATGTCACTTTACTCTATAGTGAATTTAGAATATCGACCGATTCTTGCTTAACCGCATGCCACTGATAATATCGGCTATGAGCGTATTCAGTCAAATTGAATGCACCAACTTTTATGAGGAATAAAATTTTCTGAGAAACTAAATAAAAAAAAATCATTTGTATCCAATTTTGGTAAAGCCTAAAAAAAAAAAAAAAATTTCCAACTTTTGAATGCATCATGCGATAAAGAGAAATTTGGAACATCCATTATATCGCCAAAAAGTGTAATGTGTAATAGTGGGACTTTTGAGAAGTACGTAACCTGAATATAATTACGTAATTGTAAATAATAACATATTTCATTTCTTGACATGTTTTTTGGGTAACCTTCCACAGTCTGAAAAAGAAAATATAATCAGGAAAATCTATACATGTCAAGAAACGGTGCTCCTCCACAAAAAACCACATTCATTCAATACTTACAAACATATTTCATATACTTCATAACAACATGAGTGATAGAGGCATCTTTTCTCGGATATTTGGAACCTGAAAAATATAAAGTACCTAAGTGACAATCAAACTGTTACTACAATTACATCGCAAGGAGCAATTTGCAAGAAAATCTAAATCCAGAAAAACTTATTGAAAGACTTACTCAGGAAATTCGTCGTCTGGACTTTGTACTTTAATAGATTATGTTTAGTGAAAGTTTTATATTATGTTTGTTTATATTGGAGGAGTAAATTGTGTTTCTTAAATAAATGTTATATGTTGATTTAGGCCGACCCCCGCCCCCCGAAATTCAATCATGGGTGCGCCCTTGATATCTACGACGACTGTACATACTGATCCATCCAGTGTCACTCAATTTATGCGAAATACGCTGTGGTCGCCTAATCCCGTATATCATGAGTTTTGTGTTTTCTGGATTCTTCTGGTGTCAATAGTATCAATACAAGGACCGTAGACAACATCACAGAGATTGAAGTGAGAAAGTACTAAACTGTCACACAATTCACTATGTTCATCGTGTTAAAACTCTGAATTGGACTCAGGTTTCCCCACAGTCCCTTACGACTGCGGGGAATGATGTTCCACCGACAGGAGAGACCCTTAGAAGAAGATGCACGATGACATGGTCAGTTAGGAAAGTGTATGTGCCCGTACATGAGCTTCAGGGAAGTATACGCATTTTTAAGTATCTTCAAACACTTCTTATGCACTCTAGAAACGCTTTTTGTTAAGTTTTTTTTTTCACACAATAATAATGGTAACAGATTTAATGCGTTCACAACAATTATTTATCACTTGAGTTTAGTTAGTACCAACATAACCCTTTGTCGAGAAGTTGGACGGCAAATTCTCTTATCTTTATATGTCTCAAACACTTTCACGATGGAGTCAAATAGTTTGAAGTTATTAACACCAGTGAAACTTTTCAGTTTGTCTTCTGTCACAAGCAGTTGACATAGAGTCAAGACGTTCGAAGTATTGACTTGAATTTCAGCATCCCTGAATTTGGGGCCATGTAGACGTGGAGAACTCATTAATGTCAGCATTGTTTCAGCAGCATCCCTGTCAGCTTGATAACCTAGTATCTCTTGAAGATGGCCCATCCTCACAATCAGGTACAAGTGGAAGTTTCTTCGTGGGTACATAATTTGACTTCAAAACTCTACGTTGTCGGTTAGCTGAAAATTGCACATCATCAGTTGAAATAAGCATACATGGATATAATCATTAATTTACCCTTGATAAAATAATCACTCAAACAATTTTCAAGTGATTTATCCACACCCCAAGTAGCACACAGAGGTCATAATTCGGTTGTACAGACGTCTACTAGACCTTTCGCAAAAGTCCATGACTTATGTCTTGTAATATGCTAAAACGTCGCTATGTATGCCAATACGATAAAAAGGCACACTCTTGCGACGTCACATCGACGTTATAAAGTAGTGGTAATGACTTGCCAATATAGACTTATATGAGCCAGTCGCAAAAGGGTCGTTCAGTGGTCTTAGTGTAGTCATTATATCAGTATGCATGAAGGTCATAATCTTTCTAATATAGTATTACAATATGTATATCAAAAGATTTTATATGATATCAATATAATATATAAGTCAGCCTTCCTTTACATGTTCATGATACTCTGTGACCGTGATAGTTATCTAGATCAAAATGATTTTCATTTATGTGTGTGTTCTGAAACTCTAGTGACCAAGCAAATCCATTTTTACGATCAAAATCTAATTCTAGCGACTTAAAATTCATGCGCCTCGGAAATGAAGAGAGATAAATATTCATTTTCATTTCAGAAAAAATATATTTCATCAATTTTTCTCATTATTCGTTGAAATATGTAGACCATATTACGAAAGATGCTTGATTAGCACATCTCCAATGATTTTTAAATTGATATAACACCCAGGGTCCCATGCTTTTTTTTAATATTTTTGTTCCAATATGGCTACCAGAATGATGTTATCAATCAATCGAAAAACATGGATGCCGTCCTTCTAGTTTCGAAAAGTTGTAATTACTCCGGTATGTACTATCATAGAATAGTTTACGAGTGTCTCAAAGACATCGCAATGTCTTACATAAAAAAGTTGTAATGTAGTCGCTGTGACCACAAGTAGCAAGTTTTGGTGTACTAACGTCGTAACGCTATCAAAACAGAAAAAGATATACACTGAGTGCATAAGCATTCCGCTAGTTCCGCCTAATGGAAAACGCTAAAAATAACTGACATTTACAATAGAGGTTATGTTGATGTTGAATAGTTATATTTAAATATTTTTTATTTATCACTCGAAGTGCACATACATTTTATTTATGTCTTTCCTTGTTGTGAAAACAATTGAAGGAACTGGATGAACTTCATTTTTTCGCAGTGTCCCGATAGACTGATTATTTCAGATATTAATTTTGGGGTAGGCACTCATCCTTCCTCTTTATGTTTTTCTATACGCTCCAGTTCTCTTGTAAGGCAGATTGGATTTTTGTTTTGGCATTTCAATCATTCATACGGAACTGAATATTCTACATGCATAACACAATATACCTATCCAACAAAAATAACATAACCAACAAAAATAATCTAACCATAGATACATAATGTAATCATTACGACCAAAGTTCATCAGTTGATAAAACTACATTACATGTACAATATGTAGTCGTAGAAACGTTTCAAAAATCTATCAATTAGAACCACATATGTTCATTGTCATAATAACCTCACAGCAGCTGCTCTTAAGTTCTACTCAACGACACATACAATTTATTTACATACAAACCACAGTACAACTTCATCTCGAGAATTCTTTATTGTACTCTCGTTATATCTACTACACGACGTCATAGCAACGCCTGAAGGTTATAAAACGCACATTAACTTTTTGGTTTCAAAACATACGAATACGTGGTCTTTGAGACAGTATAAGAAGTCATTATGTTATTTTTATGACTCTGTGCTACTTGGGACCTTTCTTCTGTCCACCAATTATTTGTTTCCTAACTTTGTTTGGAATATAACTCTGTATTTTCCTGCTTTTGGAAAGGTATGGAAGCTGTATTCGGGAGGTAAACAACAATAGTGATTCATATTTTTTCACTATATTAAAAGTTCTTAAACAAAATTAAACAATAACTTCTCACATGAAAAACACGTGAACTGATGTAAACAAAGCATTCTATGGCCCATACGCTAGTTATATTCGGCAAAGGAAGGGGGCGTACTGCTTATCTACGTTCGAGTATACGCTATTCACTATTGTTTCGGTAAAAATCTGCGTTACCCTTTTCTCGCACATACCCCACACCCAATTAGTTGTCCAGCAAACTCATCTCTAGTTGGACACCGACCCAAACCTCTCGCACTGAAAAGCTTTCGCATTTCTATAATGCATTTGGAGAACGGCCCCCGCGATGCTTCTAATTGAAATTTATGCGGCTCACTTTCGACGAGAACTACGCTCGTGTGTGAAGTTGAGAGTAATTAGGATTATTTTGGACGCCAGCCATCCTGCGGTGACGGCTTGTTAGAAAGCTGTTCTATTGGAAAATTGATATACAGAGTGTGAAAAAGTTAGGAAACGTATAGTATTCATCAAAATGTGGAAGGTAGTTGAGTATCGGCCTAGAAGCCATAGACATCTATTTATTTCTGGAACATGACAAAAGTAGGCTGGAAATTTGACGAGCTCCTGAGAGAATGTTTCGGCATAATGGTGTAACGGAGCAAATTTTGTTATAAACAAGCTACAATATTTGAGCCTAGTCTGTATGATGTTACTTTACCATAAAAGCTTATTCAATTGATCGTGATTAAGTTGAATTATGTATTTTCTTCTTTATTTATGTTTTTCTCTTCCGCCATGATATTAGTGAACGCGTCGCGTCGCCTGAAACTCGTCGAAATGTTTACAAAACACAATTCAAAATGTAGCATCCAGTATGCGGCCGGTCCTAGCGATTAGCTGGGTAGGTGTATGGGGTCGGCTTTAGAATAGCCCCATGGTAAATCCTGCCTGTCGTAAGAGGCGACTAAAAGGATAACCGTAGGTGGAAGATGGTCTCATCGCCCGGTGAAATACCACCATATCGACTTTGTGTGCTGTGAAATGGATCATTCCATGTTTCAGTGTTCGGTCGATACTTTCCGGTCTCCCTCTTTCCTTTTCCCCAATTCCTCCTTTATTTTCAGGTGCATCCTAATAGTAATAATGATGAAGTCTCCTAGAGTAAAACACTCCGGAAGCAAAATACCTCTCCATTCGGATTTCCGGGCGAGAGGTACTCGAGGGGACTCAACATTAAAGATTAATTTTTGCAACATCCGCGGACTCAACAAGAACATCAATGACGTCCACCATCACCTACAGACGAAAAAACCGGATATTCTGGCTCTAACAGAAACACAAGTGAACTCGTCCACCAACAAGGTCCATATGCTTTGTCCTGGTTACGAACTCCATTCTCGATTCAGGTTCAAAGGTGGAGTCTGCCTTTACGCTAAGGCTAACCTTTCATGCCAGCGTGAAGAGAGTTTGGAACCGAAAGACTTTGACGTGATGTGGTTCAAGCTATCTGATACCAAACTGACTAAGTTCCTCTGCTGCCTTTACCTTTCACCTAATGAACCTTCATATAACGACCTCTTTGAGTTTTTATCACTCAAACTGGACTACATTCAGGAGAACCATCCAACAGCTGAAACCATAATCATGGGAGACTTTAATGTACATAACGCTGCCTGGCTCAAATTCTCTAACAAAACAGATGATGCGGGTCGTCAAGCCGAGGCCTTCGCCATCACTCATGGTCTAGAACAACTGGTCGAGCTACCAACCCGCATCCCTGATGTCAACAACCAGTCTGCCAATACACTAGATCTTTTCCTCACCATCAATCCTGACCCGTATAGAATAGAAGTTTGTGCCCCACTTGGAAACTCTGATCACACCCTCATCTCCACAACATGCTCTTTCCATTTACCATCGAACTGCACAATACCACCCCGTCTCATGTGGCATTACAATTCGGCCGACTGGGAAGGTCTTCGTATGTTTTTCTCAGCGTTTCCATGGAAGAGAGTTTGTTTTTCAGTAGATCCAACACGATGTGCTGAGACAATTCCTGAAATCATCATGTTGGGGATGCAAACCCTACATACCGAATACCGAAAGAAGAACATCATCCGATAAGACCTGGTTTAACAGAAACTGCTCTAGAGCTGTGGCTTCCAAACAGGCAGCATACCATCGATGGCTGAAAAATCCGGGCCCTGAGACCAGAGCAGCATATGTCGAGGCTAGAGGCATATGCAAAGAGACAATAGAATGCTCAAAAGATGCCCACAATGCCAAAATAAGATCAAAACTTGCTGAATGTCCTAACGGATCCCGTTCATTTTGGTCTTTCGCCAAAGCTGTGGGAAGAAACTTCAATTCCAGCTCATTTCCTCCTCTAACCAAAGAAGATGGAACACTAGCAACGACTGCCCAGGAAAAAGCCAATATCTTTGCGCACCTATTTGCTGGAAATTCCACTCTGGATTCATCGGGAAAACAACCCCGAACATTACACCTATTGACAGTCACATGCCCGAGATCACCTTTCGCCCGTACTATCAGAAGATTCTGGGTCTCAACACCAACAAGCTGTGGATCTGAATCCGCCGATTGTTCTCAAGAATGTGCCCGAACAACACCTGTTCTTTGCAAGTTGTTCAACTACTCTACAATTTGGGTATTTCGTCCAATTGGAATTGCAATACAGCCATCCTAAAAAGGCAAAAGGACCATACCTAGCAACTACAGACCTATCACACTGCTATCTATCATTTCAAAGGTCATGAAAAAAGCCATCAACATCGAGCTCATGAAATATCTGGAAGACTCAGGAATTGTCAACGATAGGCAATATGGCTTCCGCCATCTGAGATCAACTGGTGACCTGCTCGCTTACGTCTCACATATATGGCAGCTATCTATTGAAAAGTATGGAGAAACTATAGCTGTGGCATTAGATATCTCCAAGGCGTTCGATCGAGTTTGGCACCAGGGACTCCTCGCCAAGCTTCCGTCTTATGGCTTGCCCCCTCAGCTGTGTTTTCTGCTTGCTAATTTTCTCTCAAACAGGTCTCTCCATGTAGTGGTCGATGGAGTTTCATCTGACACTCTACTCATGAATGCTGGTGTTCCGCAAGGATCTATTCTCGCACCAACACTTTCTAATTCACATCAACGACCTGTTGAAAGCAACTTCATGTCCAGTACACAGCTTTGCCGATGATAGTACCCTCCATACCGCTTTCTCTTCCAGGGCCCCTATATCAGCCCGTGAAACCAGAAATGAACGAGGAAGAAATGTTAATAATATAAATATGGACTTAGCAACAATTCTCGAGTGGGGATCTAATAACTTGGTAGAATTCAATGCAAACAAAACACAAGCATGTCTTTTCTCTAGAAAAGCCGATCTCACTGTGCCTAACATAACTTTGTCAGGAGTAACCATACCACTGAAGTCATCCATATCGATGCTTGGTATTACTATCAGCAATACTTTCTGGGAAAATCAGGTGAGCCATTGCAAAGTGCATCCCAAAAACTTGGTTTTGTTTCGTGCCAAGAGCTATTTCACCCCCACCCAGCTGCTTATGATCTATTAGGCACAGATCCGACCTGTCCTGGAATACTGTTCCCATATTTGGAGCGCGGCACCTAAACATATCCTGAGGCTATTGGATTATGTCCAAAAAAGGGTAATTCGTCTCGTCGGTGATGCCTCGCTTACAAACTCGCTCACTTGTCTGGAACACCGTAGAAAAGTTGGCGATTTGTCTCTATTTTATAGATATTTTCATGGGCGAGGCTTTGGAACTCATTGCCTAGGGAGGTGTTCCCCGAGGCATACAACCTCCAGAAATTTAAGAAGAACACCAACTCCTACCTTCATTCCCTTGGTTCCCACGATGTTCTCCGAACATTACAGGATATCCCTTTTCGTGGGAACCAGAACATAAAAAAAAAAAAGCAGACGTGTGTCAATATGAAAATATTCACACACGAACTAAATGTTGCGACGGCGTATTGACGCCATCCTACCAATATCTTTTTTATTAAAAATCTCAACATTTTGAATTTTTTTCAAAAAAAATTGGGATTTTTATTAAAAATTTTGACTTTTATTTTCTAAATTTTGAGATTTTTCTCAAATTTTTGACTTTTTTATTCTTAAAATTCTGACTTTTTTCCTAAAAATTTAAATTTTGAGATTTTTTCCTCAAAAGTTGACTTTTATTCTCAAAATTTCGAGATTTTTTCTGAAAATTTTGACTTTTTTTCCCCAACATTTTGAGATTTTTTTTTCAACATTTCGAATAAAAGTCAAAATTTTGAGAATTCAATGAAAAAAGGTACTGGTAGGATCGCGCCAATACGCCGTCGTAGAATGTCTCCCAAAACATGTGTTGCAAAAACAAGATAATAAGACCTGTTTCTGTTGCATTCGGTTTTATATCATTTTTTTCACACCACACACTCATGCTTTTCGAGACAGTGGAAGATTTAGTTGAGAGTTCTGTAAATAAATAAATAAATAAAGCATTTATTGCCCAACAGAAACCATTTACAAGGCAATTAAATATTATAGATAATAATTTACAAGATAGTATTAGTATCTAACAAAACATACAAGGAAATTGACGAGGAACAGTGCAAAGAATAAACATAAGGTATGAGACACAAAATAGTACATGCATGGTTTAATCCTAAATCACTATAAGTATGCTCGAGATTTATTATTTAATTCCGACTTACTGCAGCTAGAAATATCACATATATTTGATAGCTTATTTGCATTACAACACATTACATTGATCGGAGCTTTAGACATAATATTTGTTTGAGCTCTTTTACACTTGAAGGTGGTATTTGACCTAGACTCCAATCTCGGCACATGGAAATCAATTTGAGATAATAGTGCTGGTGAGTCCACTTCACCTATTAATAGCTTGTGCAAGAACATAATGGATGCTTGATGTCTGCGTTTTTCTAAAGATATGAATCAAATCTATGTAGCAAGTTCGTATAATCACATCCTCTTGAAGGATATGATCCATCGACCTTGAAGCACAGAAACTTTAAGAATTTTTTCTGTACTTTCTCGATTGTAGTTGAAGATTGTACATAAATAGGATTCCATATTAATGATCCATATTCTAGCTTCGATTTACCAGATGAAGAAAAGATAAGTGCGAAATACTTAAATTCGTATATGCGATATGCTGATTTGGTGATCTCATTTATGTGAGAGTTGAATGTGAGCTGATTGTCAAAGTACACTCCTAAGTCCCTGATATTATTAACATGTTCTAGAATTGTAGTATTAATTGAGTATGGATAATTGACAATATTTGTTTTTCTGGTGAAGGTTAGTACTTTACATTTTGAGATATTGAGGAAAAGATGGTTTTTCAAACACCAATCATATAAGTAATTGATTTGTTCCTGTAGAATCAAGCAATCGTCCAAATTAGAAATAGTAACATATAATTTCAGATCATCCGCAAACATTAGTTTGTTGCACTCAAGCGACTCACAAAGATCATTGATAAATATCAAAAACAACAGTGGCCCCAGGTTGGATCCCTGAGGGACTCCACTGGTTGCGATGAAGTTATTTGAGGAATATCCATTGAGAGAGACAAACTGCACTCTGTTTTTCAAGTAAGATTTCAAAAGGTCCAAAAAATATTATTAAATCCTAGACCAGTAATTTTCTCCAATAGTATTTCGTGATTGATTTTTCAAAGGCCTTGGAGAAATCAGTATAAACCACATCAACCTGCCCTCTTTGGTCTAATGATTCACATAAGTATTGACTTAAAATGGATAGATTACTAATTGTGGATCTTGAGTTCATGAATCCATGTTGAGATTCAGATATGATGTGTTTGGTTGCAGGATAAATGCGATTACATAATATGATCTCCAAGACCTTTGCAGGGTTATTTGAGATCGAAATTGGTCTATAATTGTTAACAATAGCGCGGTCTTGAGACTTATGTACTGGACAAATTTTCGAAATTTTCCATATATCTGGAAAAACCGATGTTTCAAGAATTAAATTAAAGATTGTAAGCAATGGACATATTAATGCACTAAGACAATCCTTGATGATGAAGGATGGAATTTTGTCAGAACCTGAGGTGAATTTATTTTTTAGTTTTCTACCAGCATTAATAATTTCGATTTCGGTTATTGGTTCAGAGCTGATATCTACTGAGTTATAATTGTCATTCAGTTGTAGGTTTATCAAATTTGGTTCCGCCATTGTATATACACTTTCAAAATATTTGCCGAAAGCATTTGCTATCTCTTGAGGATTATCGAAAAATTCATCACAGTAAGACATTTTGGCTGGAATTCTAGAGGTTTTATTTTTGTTATGAATAAAAGACCAGAACGATTTAGGTTCATTTTTCAATTGTATCTGGACATTTAGGAGATAATATTCGTATGCTTCTTTAATTTTATCTTTAACATTTTTCTGCCAAACTCATGGAAATAAGCAATATCTCCTGTTTTTTTGTATTTTTTATGTAGTTTCGCTTTTTGTTTGATTCGGCTTATAATTTCACTTGTGTACCATACGGGATATTGATGTTTATAATTTTTGTAAATTGGTACATGCCTATCTAGGATTTCATAGAATTCACTGTAGAAGCATTCAACAGCCATGTTTGCATCAGTTAAACCATCTAGAAAATGCCAGTTAGTGTGTAAGAATCCATTGTACAATGTAAGATAGTTTGCTTTTTTGAAATTATAAGTTTTAATTGAGCTAGAGTTATTCTGTTTAATACAAATTTTATTAAGAATAATGGATAAAGATGGGTGATACAAGTCTTCTTTAACTAAGGTTGAGTATTCCCGTGTTACAGTACACGACATATTACTCGTTACCAAGTCCAACAATTCATTATAGTGATTGGGAATATTATTGAGTTGCTGCAGATCAAGAAAAGTTAAAAAGTTTGTGATGGTGCAGGTTTGTCTATCTCCTGGATCATTATTCATGAAGTTGGCACAATTAAAATCACCTAAGATTAATACCCTTTTAGAATGCAATACTTCATATCTTTCCAATGATTCAAAAAAGTCATTAAATTCGTCAGATGACAGAGATGGGGGAAGGTATATAACTACAACATAGAAAACACAATGAGATGAATAGCATTTACAGACTAGGAGATCGATTCCGGGGAAGTCTTCATCAATTTGAGGAGTATTGATAGCCTCTGACTTTATAGTAGTGTCAACAGCAAGTAGTACACCACCACCAGTTGATAGATTTAACCGGTTTAACTTACGATCTTTCCTATAAACCTCATAAGTTGGGGGGAACAGTTCACTCGAATTTACTTCAGGTTTAAAGCCGGGATCCAATGGCGCGTGGAGTGGCAATCCTGGATTGAGGGTTGAGTGTCAAGGTTGGCGCAACGAAATGTGTCGGGCCGTTCCTACGACGCATGTAGGATCGCGGTTTCAGACGTGGACACGCAGCGGTTGTAGTCTGTTGTGCGCTGGTAGTGTTGACGGTAAAAAAAATTTCAATTCTTCTATTGAATATTTTATACTAATTTGCTCTTCAATTCGCTTCCAGGCATCATGAATTGAATTCCTGTTTTCATGGTTTGGATTCCGTGTGTTCCAAATAATCGGCTGGGCTTCATAGAGGGATAAAACACTACTTCGTTCGACCACTCCATGGTGAAAGTTACCACGGCGGCACTGACAGTACCACGCACCTAGCCGCGTCGTTGGAGCGTTATACACGTCTAGAGCGCCATCGTCCGAGCTCCTTTGAACCGTGTTCATTTACCGACAGACGACGGGACACACCGCGCCGACCGAAGATCGCCAAGCCTGCCCTATCTGATGGCGCGTGAACTGGCAAGTTTGGCGCGAGGAGTGCCACTCTACGCGCCGTTGGATCCCGGCTTTATACTGATTTAGTATCATAACAATTGTTTTTTTATTAGTTTCCAAAGCCTCCTTATTTTTTTCACAATCAACGATGACGGTCGATGGCCTGATGGCTGCCTCAATGAAGTAATAGCGCGTTTAGACATTATGATACTGGATATGGTAATATGCCACCTTTGTTCTACTTGAAAAAATTGAGTAAACACCATAATTACGATTTTGTAAACTTCAAATGAACCAGTAAAACAAAAGAAAAGTAAAACTCGATCGAAACTATTTTCCCCTGGCAACTTGACAAAAAATTAACCGTTTTAACTTATCCATCTAGAGTGTGATTGAGAATTAAAAATTGAAAATTTCAGGATGATGAATAAAGACATTTATTGTCTATATTATATTATTTTAGGAAAGTCTGCATTGACGCAGAACCCTGTATAGCGTGCATTGCCTCTATTACGACCAGCAATTGAATCATCCATTGTTCCAATCGGAATCAATTAGTTCGTTTCTCTGTGAAAACTCGATAGAGCCTCTCGCAATAACACACAATAACGACCAAATATCTCGAATTGCTACCATAAAAAGTTACTTAAATGAAGGCTACAAACACACTCCACTCCATAACTCCGGCGCTATTGTGGTGAGCTTTATTACGAGAACTATAATGAATACAACGCCGAGGAATTTACTGTTAACAAAGGGTTCTCTTGAGCAGAGCCGCACTCGAACAGCCACTCAACGGGCAATATCATTAAAAATATTGTGTTCGTAAGCGAAAACACAGGCCTTCTTTGTAACAAGCCATGATAAGGCAATATTGCTGAGTATTTGAGTGTAGTGAACGCGATGTTTTTCAAGGGTTCATTTCGTGGATTATCACTAAAGAATCTCAATCTGAACTGTATTGAGCATTGGTTCCTAAAGACCTCAGTCACTTACATAACAAACAATTGTTTACCATGCATAATCAAGAATCATAACTGACCATTATAGAGAAGTAATAAACATTCTTCTAGAAAAAAACTCGGTGACATCTCTGGCTACAAAAAATACATTGACTATGAAAATGTGATGAGCACGACCAATCAAGATATTTTAACGTTACCATGTGTAATACCCTTGACGGAAGAATGCGACAATAAAAAGGGAACGACTGTTTTATTTCGTTCGCTATTGAATTAGAAGGCCGAAATGTGGGGTGAGTTCCGACAACGAATATAATAATCTCGAAATATCTTTGATATGATAACACCACTCGTCAAAAATGTCTCATTAATAGATCAAGATGACACCGGCGACACAAAAGATCAAACAGACAGGACATAATTACGACAGGACATTTATTCTATTTCTATTGAGCTCAAAGCCGCGATAGATAATAAACGGTTCTCCGCCAGCCGGGATGAAACATTAACTTGTAAAGAATGCGATTGAAACGTACCGCAGTGGAAATTAATGGCCGAAGTTACAATTCATAACTGTGAGACCAACACCGCACCTATTCAAATACCAAAAAGGGGTCATAGTAGGGAGATGCTATATAAGACCGAAGACAACAGTCAACGGGGAGATTAGATCAGATCAGAGTCAGGAATAGTGTTCAGTAAAAGCCTTCAGAAGATGAAGCGCATTAAAGTAGAATCCGATTTCATCCAGCGAAATAAGTGTAGACTTCGTAAATTATTCATAATGTAGCCAATTTATCAAAAGTATGCAGAAAATAGTGGAAGTGTAAACAACCGAAATTATCTCAGTAATAACTCAACGAATCGAATTCAAAATTTCCCTAAGAAGCTAAATAATCATATTACGAACCAGTGCTCGCGTGAAAATCGGTAATTCAAATTAAATTTCAAGTAACATCAAAACGTGGTGTGTTCTCCAGTCGAGGATAAGGAAATAAAACTGTTTATTTGGCAAGGTATATATGTATATGGTAATGAGGAACTATTCCCTCAATGATTTCATAGTAGAGTCAACTACTGATTCGACTAAAGTAGTATTATTAGCAATCGCCAAAGTAACTGAAGAACAGTTATTTTATTAGGCATTCTATAATTGTTTCACATTCAAGTAAATCTTATATTCAAATTCAGGTTGACTTCCTATACATTTTTCTCCGTAAATTATACCTGTAATTTTTTTTTTTTAAAATATATATATATATATATATAATTAAATGTCCTAAGTATATTATTGTTTCTGAACTATCTGAGATTGGTAACTGTACTGTCAAATTAAGTCCCACGCTTCATTATATACTGAGTGAGATAGCTTCTCAAGCCGCTCTGGGAGGTTGTCCAGTTATTGGTCAACAGACTAATAACGCCCAGTATAGTTAAGGCCTAGCTTTAACAAATAACGAGCAATCGTAAGATTGGTGTTGCAGGTGTGGTGTGTTAATTCATAACACCCTGTAATTGCAAATACGCTCAACGACTATTTTATTAAGGGAGGTATGCATGTGGCAAACAAAATAACTTCCCTGAATGTAACCGCTACGCACACTTGAGCCAACACTCCTTTTTATCTAGAACTAACAAACCAAAACGAGATTGGAACGATAATATCAAACCTCAAATCAAATAATAATAGTAAATCATCTTTATTGGTGAAGGTACAAAAATGGCGCAGTTTATCTGTTTGCTGTCATTTCGACAATCATCCAACAGTAGCAGATATCAGTGGTGAAATTATAGAAATTACCAAAGTAGCCTTCCTCTCTTATTTTGAAACATATAGAGGAGCTATGAAATCTGAGAATAATATATTCTTTCATCAACGACAGCCACTGGTAGATTTGCCTCTCTTCTGAACACGGCTCTCATCGAAGAAAGCCCTAGCGGTATCATTAAAATTATTCTCTGTTCCTAAATTGCTCCGGAAGCGGGAACAATGTCTATTATATGATTGCTATTGTTTGTTCAGCGATTGTTTTGAGCAATCATATTTTCATCCAGTTGAATCATTATCTGGGAAAGTATTGGTAGTAGTTCGACAAGGGTGGTTTGTTAGAACTGATCAAAGAGATGAGTAATGAAAAAATTCAACAAACCCAGTGTCTGTGGGACGGTGATTGTAATTTGCATTTTATCGATTTTTCAAAGAAGCCTCAAGCTGTTCTCAGGTTGAGAAATCCAGTAATACAGAAAATAAATTATTACCGTTTCGACGATAGTGCATCTCACCTCCATTCTGCTAATTCACCTGTTGCTATAATTGTCAAACTTATCTTTTGTCATGACCTTTTTCGTCGTAGTCAGGTAACTGATTGTATCTTATAAAACGATGAGACCATACAATAACATTGCATTCTAAACTCAATATGTCTTAAAAGTTTAATTGAATTCTGTGTTTATATGTCAAAGCGAGTAGATGTGTTGTCCATGGTGCTGTAACAAAACTAATTAACCTGTGTCTCGAAACAGGTCGATTATCTACAGGGGAAGGGGGCGGTGAGATTTCCTCACCGGCATTAATTACCGGTGTCTTCCGTTTCATTTCGCGGAATATCTCAAACCTTAAGAACAAATTCCATTTTTCCTGTTCCTCCTGCGATACCACCTGCCGAATAGTTTGATGAACGGCCTCGCGTGCAGGCGGGACTCCTTCGATCGGGGGCTCATCACTAGCTCGGGAGCGATTGAGCTCTGATATAAGAGAATTATTGTCTGGAATGCGGGGGCGGTTTGACTCAAACATTCTCATTACATTCATTCCTGAATTTCTTGGGAATTGTTCAGGAAAATTGAGTGGGCTGGAGGCCCCTGAACCTAACGTATTACGTTCTAAATTTTGAAAGGCTTACTGAGCCATTATTTATTGGGGTATGAGTTACCCTGGCGGGTCTATCGCCAAAATTCAAAATATTACTTGAGGCTCGCAACGGCCTATTGAAACAAAAATTAGTGGAAGGTTCCCTCTGACTCAGATTCCGCAGTGTATTCTGTTCAACAGAAAAATTATTCGGTGTGTCATCATTGTCTTCAACAGTAAAATACCCAACGGGACTTTTGTTCACATTCATACAATCCATACTTCTCATACGGTTCAACCTAGGATATGTGAGTGAATTTAGATTCCATAGCGCAATTTTCGACGCGTCGCGATTCAACAAACAGCTGTGAGCTCTTCGGGCCTATAATTTCTGAGACAGAATTGTCTCTATTGATTCCAGGGCTCCCCAAGCTAGAACAAGAAGAAACATTATTTTCGACAGAAAATGAACCACGGACTGGCGCAGTTAGGATGGGCTGAAAAGCCGGCGATACTTTCAACGGGGTGAAGTACACATGAAGTTTATTGAATTTGTGTTTGGGGGCGAGTCCTCGAGCGTAAATTGTAGGACATGGAGGGATGTCAGAAGTGAATTTACTCCCTAAAAATTAAGCGCGTACCGTGGCCTATCTTAATAAAATTTTCCCAAGACAGAACTATATGACGCGTACAACTTCAGATACGACATTGAGCTCATGCTACGGACATACAGAGGCACCTACGATCCCTACACATATTCGACACACATGAACTAAAACCTTCAGTTTTATTGACAGAATTTATTATTAATAAGCCGTGTTTACACCTACCACCGCAGTGTAACTGATGCGTTTTTAGTCGCAGAAAGACCCGTGGACTGAGATTCACATTCACACACGTGTGTGATCTCTAAATTCAATCTGGTTGACGTGTCGCTTCAGTGTATCTGTCACAAATCGCGGTTTGTGAGGGATATCACGTCAGTGAGCTTCCGACGATGAGGGGGCTCTCTTCCTGCCTCAGAAGAAACCAAATTAGGCTCAGACAACCCCACACACCAAAGCACACGAGTACAGGAGCCTGTGAAAGAAGGGTTAATTAGTATACAAATCCACGTATAACGTAGAAGTCAACTGGAAGCTGGAAAAACCTGTATCGGTAGCTGAAACAAAAATGTTGATTAATCAGAAGACTGGAGGATAGACCTATTGAAGTTGACGTTCCAAAATCCCTCAATCTGCTGCCGTCGGCTATCAACCCTCGTATCTAGTCCTCAGGACGGTGTAGGATGCGAAGCGTCGATAAGAATTCAAAAAAAAAATTATCGCCAGGCTCGAGATCACTGGTGAAAGAATAAGCTGCTATTCCCAGGAAGCACTCGTATATAATACCTAATGGACTGGCTATAGTCGCAGAAAATCGCACGCACGCGAAGAATAAAATAAACAAACTCACCCGCTGAACCCAGCAGATCGCAGAGCGTATTGTCGAGCTCGAGGCCGAGCAAAGAGCCGAACAATTCCCTATTTGAGAAATGCTTCCTAGCCCTAGAAAATCATTACTCCCCCACTCATAGCTGGCCAAATGTCGTTCGTTCATTGTATTTTTTTTTCATCGTTCTAAAACAAAGTCTGTTTGTAACTCTACATCTTGAACCCAATCCACATGCCGAAACAAGCAAAGAATATTTTATTCACTTGTTTTCGCCAACCCAAGCTTTTGAAAGGCCTTCCAAGGATTATCTGCAATAGTTAATGACTCTTTTCTAGCCGAAAATCTCAAGTGCCATTGACAATAGATAATGGGTTTATGGCCCACCCATTGAGCGCACTCGAGGCAAGCACTTGTAGTGTTAGACCCCAATTACATCACCCAGGTCAATTTCAGTTTGAAACCTAAAAAACAAATTCGAATATTTTTGCATTCAACACAAATTCGAATCGTTATCGATTACAATTGAGTTAAAATTGCCATTTTGAGATACCGTCGGTTTTTGCACCGAGATCATTAATATTCACCGTATCACTTTGTCGGTCGAAAAGGGTTTTGCCACGCCAATCCGGAGGTGTAGAAATCGAATAACTCTCATTACTTTTTCCAATATGCCATTAGTGAGTTATAGAAATCCATATACACAGGGTAGTTCGATGTGTGCGAACCTCGCGGCGACATGTGGCTAAGAAATATCGCTTTCCACACGACACCTGAAGCTGGAGGGCCCCTGCAAACCTAACTTCCAAAGTGTATCAACCGAACGTAAGTGCATTCCTATCTGGTGGAAGTCTGTCATTTCTATTTACTCCATAGTGCCTCGATTAAAAGCAATCAAGGGCGGTCAAAAACTTAGTAACGAAACTATGTACATCAGAAGAATTTCTTGGTCAATTAGCCAATCTTATCACTGAAAACTTCGGTAAGAAAGTCATTGAAGAAATCAAAATGCCGAAAAAGGAAAAAAAGGAAGAACTGGAAAACCAACAAGCTCTAATAAACGCTTTAATGAACAAACAGGAGAATCATGAGCGATACATGAGAAGGAAAAATATTCTATTCTTCGTCGTTGAAGTAGTGAACAATGAAAAGTGTGATGAGGTGATTTTTGAAATAGTAAACAAAACTATGAACCTTAACATGAACAAAACCGGTATCTAAAGCTGTTACAGAGTCAACACTCACGACTCTTCCAAGATGAGACTGATAAAGGTTCAATTCTGCAATAATCACAAAAAAGTGAAATATATAGAAGGAACATGTTTTTTTGAAAAACACGGGAATCGTCGTGAGAGAAGATCTCACCCACGAACAGCTTGGGCTCTTCAAGGCTACTACTGAGAGATTGGAAAAAACGGAAAAGTATGGACAAAGTTCGGGAACATTTTTATAAAACCCAGTACTGGTGATATCATCCCAAAAATAAAAAACTTGGAAGCACTGAAAAACTTTAAATGATGTGATTCTGATACGTGGTACTATTATTATTATTATCGTTTTTTTTTGTTCTTTATCTATTACTGCACACTATAACTATAATTGCATTGATATATCTATTTGCTGGTTCAAATCAACGAGTAATATTAATTTAACGAGTAATTGATGAATTTCTAGATGAATTTGAAGATCCCCTTGTGTCAGTCTTTCCCATAGAGAAACTAAAAATAAAGAGAGTTGTCAAACCTGCAGTAAAAGTTGGCACCACGTTTAGACAGTGGCGACATATCTCGCAACTGGCCGAACTAAGTACAATTGGTAACACCGATTGAGATAAGGCGGGTTTTTCAAATGTATTACTTTTATATGATTAATATGGTATATATTTTGTAAGTGATCGATTTGCCATTCTTGTATTCCATATGAATGGTTGTATCGTATGAAATACAGGAATGACAAATCGATCACTAATAAAATATATACAGTAATCGATTCGTAGAATCTGTTAGTTCGTTCGTGGTTAAAATAAAGTTTCAAAGTAAATCTTTATTTCATGATATCAAGAACAAAATTAAACATCTTATAAAACAAGAATAATAAGTTGAACACTATAAAAACACATTTCATTGTATCTAGGACAAGGTACAACTACAGACAAAACAATAATAAAACTCCGAAAAACAACAAAATTAAAAATATTCTTCAGTCGCTTATCATCAAATCAACCAAAATAAAAACAAATTACATTTACAACAAACCTTCAATAATTTTGTTAATTTATTAGCACAAAGGAGACCATGTACTTCGTACTTCCTCAAATGGTGATAGGAAATGGAAACTGATGGATGGAAATAAGTACCAGTTTGTGAAAAAATTTCTGCAACTGATGGATGGAAATAAGGTTTGTGAAAAGCAGCTTATATTTTACCTTGTGAAAGAATATTTCGAGGAATTTCAGCGTCAACTCGAATAACAAAACATTCCATTTTCGATGTTGGGTTCATAATTCAAGTCCATATAATTAATTTTTCGATGACAACAGTAGTATTATTCTGAAATTATTACGTGGTTTGTCATTTTCTGACATATGTCGAAATTGGAAAATTATAATGTCGTCAGTCGTCTGTTGATTGCGGGCAGCGCCTCCATGCGCGACTGGCCGTACCAAAAACTTGGTGGTCAAGATGGCCAATGTTTCAAACAGTCTCTTTATTTTTAATTTGTCTATGGTCTTTCCACTGGTAGATGAAATTGTATGCATGAGAGATTTCAATATAAACTTTTTGAATAAAAATATTGTATACGATAAATTCAACGAAATCTTAGTGTCTTTTGATCTTACGCGAATGATGAACATACCCACAAGAATCTCAAATACTTCAGCTACTCTATTAGATTTCGTAATAGCCAACAAAAACAATGTTGTCAATTCCAGTGTCGTCCATCATAACATATCTGACCATATGCTCACCTTCTATGAATTGAATGTTAAAATAGATCATGGCCCTGAAATGTGTACCTACAGGGACTTCAGAAATTTCAACAATGAATATTTTGAGAAAGATTCAAGGAGCATATCGTTTTTTTTTTCGTATATTTGATCATTATGTATATTTATGAAAAGTAGAGATGAATAATTCGTGAAAATAAGAGATAAGTAGGGAAATTACTATATCCTCTCACATTGACATAGAATTTTTCGAGGTTTAGTGGAAGAGCAACTTCGTAAAGGAATTTCTTCACTATTGGAGATGAACTTCGCCTTTTGTTTCCAGTAGCTGTCAATATTAGCAATAGTCTACACGTGTATTACAAAAATTTGGGAACAATAAAGACAATTATTATTATTATCATTATTACTAGGAATCCACTGCATGTTCTGTCCTCTGAAATCTGGCAACAATGCTTGAGGTCACAGGGGTATACGTGTCGGAAATGAATATCTAAATATGAATAGGTGTCTGCGTCTCCCATATTCATAGACAAAGTAATTCCTAAAAATATTTACCTTCCTTTCGATGAACGGATTCTTAACCTCCCCTAACTATATGTTCAACAATTCAATATCACTAAGATCAGCTCACCCGGAGGTCAGGTTGCCCAGTCAACATTACGGATGTCACAACTTGACATATATATATATATATATATATATATATATATTGTGATGGATTTGTAAGATGATTTATTGTTGTTATGATTTGATATGATAATTATTTTCGCTCCGCGTTGGAAGCCAATTGTAATGATGGGTTGTTTTGTTAATTATTTAATTTATTATTTTTATGATTACAAATATTTTTGCACTGCTTTGGGAAGCCAATTGTTAAGATATAACGATTGTTGTTAATTTTACCCACAAATATTTTTTATTTTTTGGGGATTTTATCAATTACTAATTTTCCAAATTGTTATGAAATAATAATTGCCAACTAACGTTAATGATTTCTCGCCACGTTGCTGCCAATTGTTATTACCTTATTTGCCTTTATGTTGGTTGTCAATTGTAATGAAATAATGATTGTTATTTTGCCCTTACTTGGATGTCAATTTGTTATGATTGGGTAACATATAATAATTTCTGTTTATATTTATGTTTTGTAAAATTATTTCTTCCACCCAATACCATAACAATTTTATTGAATATATGTGAAATTTTTATTATTTTCACGCTTTGTAATTCCTTTTCTTACCACGACTAAACTCAGTTGGTACGCCTTCGCCTCAGGAGTTGGTACTGGCAATAGAGCCACTGCCTGTCTTGATGTCATTCGAACTATTTCAGTTCAGTGTTTATCGGTGGGATATTAGCATATCATTGTGGAAAGTAAACCAGAAATTATCAAAAACAATTATTTCCTTCATTCAGGAAAACTTATATTAACCTGGCCTGCGATAGATAACTTATAGCTATGAGCAATTGACAAATTTTCATAAAATAATGAAAAACAGTGATGGATATCGTAAATATAACCTCACTTTTTTCTTTTGAGTTGGAATAATTCTTTTATAGTTGAATACCAAATTATATAAAGTTCTACAGATATACGAGTTACTTTGTAAAGTGATTCTGTTTGTGATGTGCACTAAAAGAGTTTATACCTGGAGCTGGAATGTCGCTGATGCATTACCTGGCCATAACAGGAACTCTCCATTGCGAAGGAACCATCCAAAATTCCCGAAATCAGATTGGACAAGTTTTCATGTGGAGGACAAAAAATGTTCTTTCATCCTCATTTATTTTGTGTCGAAATTATCCATTGGTTGAATTGGTTCGTTATTGTAGGAAAAACTACCTTATCATTAGTGAAAATCCTCAATTTCTTTTCTCCCAAATTTTGTACGTGGCTTCTTTCTAACAGTTTTTTCAATCTCCTGCTCGCTTTGTTTTTTCTTCACCTGAATACCATTTCTGTTTTGTCTTTTTATTTTAATTTTCAAAATCGCGCACTTTCTTGTCGCACTTTCACTAATTTGGTGTTATTTGAGAACTTATCAACTAATATATTTTACATTTCTTATAAACTAAATACAATATTTGATCATAATTATCTTTGACGTTTCTGTGTTCTTACTTTTCCACAATTTCAAATCTTTTATCTCACCATCTCTGTTCCCTGATTGGCTATTGTCATCAAGAAGTTTCTTGTTCTCCCATTGGCTATTTTAGTTAGATGCAATTTCATATACTGTATGTTTCAACCTTATAATTTTGTTGATCACATTTAATCCAAAATAATTTTGTAAATCTAGACTTTTTGTTGTATTTCAAACAATCATGTGTTGTAATCATTTTGAAAATGCAGGAAAATGATTGCATTATAGTATTTGCATATATTTACCTATCAATGTTATACAGAGGCTTCATAAAGGAAATATAATCTCATAAAAATGTAAAAACAATATCTCATGAACTACTAACTATTAAATATGTATTATTTTTGTGGATATTTTAAGAAATTATTTCTTTTTGACCTTTAAAATATATTACTGGGGCGAGTAGTTTGCGTCAACACATGTTCACCTCCTACGAGAGATGAAGATGGGTTGCGGAAACTTAGGTGGCTACCTCCAAGTGGTATCGCTGGATAACGGAGTTGACAAGGAAAATCCAGTGGGAATGACCAGAAATGGTCAAAACCTGCGGATCTCTAAGTCAATCTCAAACCAAATGCCACCACAACATGGCTTAATCCAAGGCGTTAAGCGACCCGTCAGGTATCACAACGGAGCCTCTGGGATACATGGCGACCTCCCAGAGTAATCTGCCTTACACCTGCGCAGGGGGCACCGCAGGTGTGGACGACCCTTTCCCCTACACTCGTGAGAACGAAATGGAAACCACACAGAAAAACAACCCTGGGGAACTTCCAGTTGAAGAAGACCCAACACCGATAGCGGGTATGGAAGTCGAGGAGATTCCAGTTGAATCACACTTGGCACCAGAAACCGTAAACCCAACCAAGGAGGGATCAGCAGATGGTCGAACACCTACTGAGAAACTCCCGGAAACAGAGTGGATTCCAAAGCCATTTGGTAAAATGGAAACCAAAAAGATTCTTCAGCTCATCAAAACCCAGGACATGGGGATAGATACTGAAGAATGGCTTGTCATCAAGAGACAAGAGGAGGCCTCGGGTCTAACTCTTGTCTTTCAATCTTTGACTGTGACGCCCTAAGTAGTAGGCGACACAGAACCTTTGGAGAGATTAGCCCGGAAACAGGCATGAATCCGAAGAACCTTATCAACAGGCTTCTAAACCTAATTAAAGGCACAAACCTGTTTGAATGAGGAACCACTGACGACAAAGTGATACAATAGACCCCAGCTGGTCGCAGTGTCAAGGGAAGCTAAGTGCCAACCCTGTCTCTGGCTCGTCAGCTTCCAACCAACCAACCGGTCCTTCCTAACATAACAATATATATAATTTTTTTATCTATTTACCACACTTCAGCACAATTTTCACAATAATTTACAATATTTTTACACTATACGTGATGTACTATTATTACATATTTTAACAATGTATTATATTTTAACAATATTTTATATTTTAACAATTTTCTGCTCTACTGAATTGTCGTTTTTTTATGACGTGCTACAAACATGTATTGTAATGTAGTTAAATAAATATACTCTACTCTACTCTATATATATATATATATATATATATATATAATTCATAAATCCATGTCAGTGTATAGATATTGACTGACTGGCATGAGAATATATATGTAAGTGTAAAATAATCTGGAATAGCTTAGCAAAGTTGAAAATTATAGGTTTTAGTCTATAATTTTAGAAATCTTGTTTTGTCTCCTTTTCGCAAGATGAGGTTCTGAGAATCATATCGAGAATAAGTCTCTGATGACTAAAGTTGGTATGAAATCTGGTCCATGGTCAGTTTGAGTTTTCTTTTTATGGCCGAGAATACTTCACTTTCAGTGACAGAGAGAATATTCAGTATAGACAACATTGACAGACTAAAGTTTTGGTGTGTGGTCTTGGAGGATTCAGGAAAAATATTTGAGAATTCACGAACGATTCCTTGAAGTGTGTTCGATGATTTTGTCGTTGCATATCATAGTTGATGGAATTGAAGATGAATAATTGATTGATTCTATAAGCGACCAAACATCATTGGGATCACTACTCAGTTTGTTTTCACCCTTGATGAGAAATATTTGTTGTGTATTGCGTAGGTATTTCTAAGTTAATTTCAGCATAGAGTGTTTTAAATAAGTCTAAAATTCGAAGTTTTTCAGCAGTTCAATCATTCGACAAAAGGAATTAAACAAAAAACGGAAATGAAACGACGTAAACGACGCCATAGTTGCAGAAAATCCGGCAATGAAACAAAGGAAAGATTCGGCCTAATTAATTCGAGAATGAATATGCATGTTTCGCTCCCGGAATTCGATGGATCCATTAGATCCCATTATTTGTCCGTTGACCCTGAATTCAAACGGGATAGAAAATGGAAAACATGGAAAGGAAAACAGTATGTTATGCTATGGAGATGATTGATATCTTTCTGTATAGCCTTTCAGAGTAAATAACAAAGAATTCCTCTGAAAACAAACCCGAATTGTTCAGCTATATAGAATATCAGATGGAAATTGATAAAAATAGTATAATGTTACTTCTTTCTTGGGAATAATGATTTAAACCGTTTCATTTTTTCAAAAAAATGCCATCGATGTATTTTTCATGAAGTTACTATAATATAAAAGCAATCTTGAATAAAAGTGTGTTGTTTATAAAAATATTATTCAAGATATAATGAAATATTCAGATGAGAAGTTTGATGTAGAGTCAAAACAGGTTGAGGATGATTAGAGGTGAATATTCATTATTAATTTATTGAATAATAGATTGAGAAGGAATTCTATGAGCCAATCATATCTCAACCGCATCAGTTTCAATACATTGAAACTCTCGAATAGTCACAGAAGTTATCTCTACTCCTCTATTCTGCCATGTTGAAACAAATGAACAATCCTACGAAGTTTCCAACGGAGCTCCAACAGGAATGACATCGTTGTGCACTGCAAGCTAATTTTGGAAAACCTAGATGACACAAATACAATTTACAATTCTCGCCAACTTCTCCGAAACACACTTATCGCCATTCAGAATTCCAGCAACTCGACATAATACGTCACAGCCTCGTGAACTTCCGCTGTTGCGAAGTTTCCAACTCCTCGTTTGATAACAATAGCTCAATCTCGAAACAATATATCAAAAATTAATCAAGAGACTCTTCATTTCCCATCCGCACTGAAGACGAGCCTATTAATTCAATGATAATTGTAATATAATGGATTTGAGATTGTTGAAATTGCCAATTAATGTTTTATTCTGCAAACAGATATACAGGGTGTAACCTACCCTCTTGCACACCTGTGAATGACAAGTGTATGATGTCATTTTATAACAAATTACTTGACGTTTTTGCATATCTATTCAGGCGTAAACGTTTTTTTTTTCACCGTGAAAAAATGTTTTTTTCTACAACCCTTCACGAAAAGACGTCATTTTGTAATAGAATACCTTCAGCGAAAACTGATTTCCATCGCAAGGAGAGAAATTCTCATAACGTTAACTTTCGTTTCTAGTGACGGAAGTTAAATTTATATTTTCAATCATCTCCCGCCCTCGTATATAATGTTTTGATGACTTTAAATGATTAATGAACGAAGACAGGAATCGTTTCTATAATTAGAATGCATTTTTTTTAACTTTTGTTTGATTAAAAAGCAAAATAGAATCGTAAAAATACCGTGAGATTTAAAAACAATCTAGTTGCCTGGTTTCATTAGTTTGACGTTCGTCGTTAATTGTTTAGACTTGTCATTTTACTAAAGCATTGTTGTTTTTTAAATAATCATGATTTCTGATTCGGAAAGTGATTTGGATTTTCCAAATACACTACCAGAAATAGCAAATCAAGCTGAGGATTTATTCTCTCTTTGGATTTATTACCAGTAAAATCTAAAAAGAGATATGAAGAAATATATGCATATGTCATGGATTGGAGAGTTGATAATCACGTAAATTCATTTTCGGAAACTGTGCTGCTTGCGTATTTTGGATATTTGTAAAAAAAAATTAGTCATCGACGCTATGGTCTATGTATTCGATGTTGAGAACCACTTTATCGATTAAAGATAATATTGATAGGTATCAGTAAATATCCCAAGTAACGTTCTTTTTTTAAACGAAAATCTGATGGTTTTGTGTATTTCAAGCAGAGTGGCGTATATGTAAGCGGTGGGAAGAGGCATGATCTTGAGATCAATATATAGAGCAAGGCAGTGGTCTATGTAACCAGCTCCTGATATTATTCGAATTACTCTTTTTTGTAGAACAAAAATTATGTTTGAATGGGTGGAATTTCCCCACATAACAATTCCATATGTCATATGACAGTGAAATAGTCCAAAAGAACTAGATCTGATCTGAGAGTATCTGCACCAACAAGGTTTTTCAATCTGCGAATCAAAAACGTGACACTTGACAATTTATTCGACAGTTTATCCACATGACACATCCAATTAAGTTTGTCATCAATGGATATTCCAAGTAACTTGACACTTTCACCTCCTGTTAGCGCTGGGTCTGAAGATATAATGAGACTCTGATTTTTTGCCGAATTGAGCAAGAGCTTATTAGGGCAGAACCATTCATTAGCCATTTTCTCGGTGAGTTCGGAAGAGTCAATCAATGCCTCTAAGTTATTGTTTCGCTCTATTAGAGTGGGGTCCTCAGCAAAAAGGATGCATTTTTCCGGTGAAATACATAATGAATAGGGATGGACCCAAAACAGAACCTCGAGGAAAACCATGAACGTTTTCCATTAGAACTGATTTGGTGCCTATGACCGAAACGCATTGAGATCTACCATGTAAATAATACTTGAAAAAATCCAAAGGAATTCCACGAATACCATAACAGAAAAGTTTCTCAAGTAAAATATCATGGGAAACACAATCGAAAGCTTTCGAAAGGTCACAAAGCGTTAACAAAGAATGCTCACCCATTTCGAGTACATCAACTACATTAGAAATTACACTCAAGATTGCTCTCGTAGTTGATTTGTTTTTTCTGAAACCAAATTGCTCAGGACACCTCAAAGAATTTGTTTCCAGGTACGATATCAACCTTTTTTTTACTGTCGCTTACCAAGCAGACTTGCAAATGCTGCTGGATAGAGTGCATGAGGCTGGTCGAAAATGGGGTATTAATGTAAACATCAGGAAAACGAAATGGATGACTGTAGGTAGGATAAACATAGAACCAATTCCGATAACGATCAACGGACACAACATTGAACTGGTATCACATTTCAAATATCTGGGTAGCTGGCTGAACAATGACATAACGTGCGACGAAGAGGTAAGAGCAAGGATTGAAATGGAATTTAGGGAATTCAGCAAATGGAAACCAACTCTCACTGATAGAAACCTCACAGTTGAGACACGGTTAAGAACACTCTGCTGTTACGTATGGAGTATTCTTTTGTACGGATGTGAGACATGGACGCTTAAAGCTGACATCATGAATAAAATAGAAGCGTTTGAGTTGTGGTGCTATCGGAGAATCCTCAAGATCCCTTGGACTGCACATACCAGTAATGAAGAGGTACTCAGACAGCTGAATAAGGATCGAGAACTCCTGAACACCTTAAAAACAAGAAAGGTCAGTTATTTCGGACATATAATGCGAGGTACCAAATATCACATCCCTCGCCTGATTATTCAAGGAAAGGTTGAGGGCAGAAGATGGATAGGTCGCAAAAAGCTATCGTGGCTACGAAACATTAGAAACTGGACCGGACTGGGAGTAGAACAACTATTCCGAGTAGCGACAGATAGAGACCAATTCAACCAAATTGTCATGGAGATGGCCCACGCTTGAAGACAGGCACGGCACCGAAAGAAGAGACCAAGCAGAAGGTCACAGGAACGGATCCCGGTCAAGGTTAATTTTTTTATTTTATTTTATAAAAACAACGGCTGGACCGATTTGGCTAACTAATTGTTTTTTGAGTGTTCGTGACACTCCGAGTAAGGTTTTTAGAGAGGGAAAGAATTTTTTGAAAAGTTATTGGAAATTTCTTTGTTCTGGAAAGGTTTCAGGAATATGTAATATATAATAAAAATCAATGTCTGTTTGTGTTGGTAAGCTCATAACTTGAGAACGGCTGTATCGACCTGGCTAATTTTGTTCGGGATAACGAACGGAAAAACGGGTAACGGGTAAAGGGATAACGGGGTAACAGGAAAACAGAAAAACAGGGAAACAGGAAAACGGAAAAACGAAAAAACGGGATAACGAGAAAACGGGATAATGGAAAAATGGGATAATGGGGAACGGGAAAATGGGAAAAAAAGTTGCTCGGTAACGGGATAACGGAAAAATGGGATAAAGGTGAAACGGGATAACGGGAAGCGGGCAGAGTAAAGGCATAACCAAGATGGAACAACTAAAAAAAAACATGGGAAAAAAGAAATTATACGCGGAAGAAAGTTTTCAGAAAAAAAAATGGAATATAGAAATTTGGATAGGACAGCGTATATCGGGTCAGCTAGTAATTTAATATATCCTACAAAATTCAGCTTGCTGGTTCTCCAAGTAGTGTCTCCAAAATTCTCATGCGTGACGTTTCTGGCTCATCCTATACAAACTCGAGTGCAATGTCATTCAGAGGACTTGTTTTCCGACGTTTTCAGATGAAGAGTCGTCGAGAGGACGAGGGTTGAGGATTCATATAGGGCACTAGGCTATTAGCTTTAGAGATTTAACGGGTAAACGACCCTTGGTTCGCTTTGGACACCCTCCGGGAGCCCTTTGTGAACATTCTAGTGACAAAAATATAAACGCTTTGTTTTTTATAGAAGATGTAATTATTCTTTGTATCGTAGATGACTTTGAATTCTGTCAATAGGGTTTCAAGAATCTCAATCCCTATTTAATTCTCAAGAATTTGTAAAAACAAGAAGCAGATTCAAATGCATGATCTCTCAGTGTGAATTTGTATTTCATTCCAGTGTTTGTTAATGGATTCAGAGTTCATGTTTCAAAAGGAGTGTTGGACTGCTTGATCTCGATTTTTCATCAAACAAAATTAATTTTAGACTTGTGCACGTGATAAAGAAGATACTTGAGATATAAAAATAAAAAAAAATCGTGTGCGGTCGCGGAACCCCGTCAGAAACGAAGTTCCTTACGCTTTTTCTTAAACTCCGAATATAATTCTATATGGAGATTTAGATTGTTTATATTTGTATATTTCCGTCACGTAAGGAAAAAGCTTTATGCTTCCTCCATGGGTCCGAACGATCCAATAAATCAATTGATATCGAAGTAGTAGAGTATGTTTTGCCATCAATCTCATTTTGTGTTTCTTTTTTCTCAATATTTTTCTCTTTGAAAATTGTTGTTTTTTATTCCATCACATTTAATTGTCATTATACCATGCAATACTATACCTATAAATCCTTTTTCCAAACTCCTCCGCCACAATCAAAGGTATTTCATTCCTGATAATAAAGAAGGATATAATTATCTAAACACACGTTATATAGAAATACTAGCTGACCCAATAGACGGTGTCCTGTCCAAATTTCTATATTGCCTAATTTTTTTTCCTGAAAACTCTCGTTTGCGTAGAATTTGTTTTCCTTTGTTTTTCTTTGTGTTGTTTCATTCAGTTCATGCCTATGACTTGGTCCGTTTCCGTTATCCCGTTATCTCTTCCTCCCGTTATCCCGCTATCCCGTTATCCCGTTATCCCGCTAACCCGTTATCCCGCTCTCCAGTTATGCCGCTATCCCGTTATCCAGTTATCCCGTTATCCCGCTATACCACTATCCGGTTATTCCATCATCATGCAATTCAGTTTTCCCGTTA
Source organism: Gonioctena quinquepunctata (assembly GCA_018342105.1). Taxonomy (NCBI): domain Eukaryota; kingdom Metazoa; phylum Arthropoda; class Insecta; order Coleoptera; family Chrysomelidae; genus Gonioctena; species Gonioctena quinquepunctata. The sequence goes on from JAFIRS010000831.1 coordinate 69,174, forward strand.
TCCCGTTATCCCCTTATGCCGCTATCCCGTTATCCCACTATCCCATTATCCCGCTATTTCGTTATCACGCTATCCCTTCATCCTTCTATCGCGTTATCTCTGCCGGGCTGATTTGTGAATCTAAATCATCCAGGCCCCCACTTGAATGCATTCACAAAAATTCATTCGAATCGATCCAGCCGTTTAGTTGCAGTATAGATAAATAACCTAGATACCGACTGCAGCGCCATCTGCCGGGCTGATTTGTGAATCCAAATCATCCAGGGCCCACCCAAACGCATACAAAAAAATTCATTCAAATCGATCCAGCCGTTTATAGATAAATAACCTAGATACCGACTGCAGCGCCATCTGCCGGCTGATTTGTGAATCTAAACCATCCAGGGCGCCACCCAAACGCATACAAAAAAATTCATTTAAATCGGTCCAGCCGTTTAGAGGGATAAAAAACATAGATACCGACTGCAGCGCCATCTGCCGTGCTGATTTGTGAATCTAAACCATCCAGGGCGCCACCCAAACGCATACAAAAAGATTCATTTAAATCGGTCCAGCCGTTTAGGAGGAGTTTAGTGACATACACACGTACACTAGAATCTTTAAAATTCATTCAAACGACAGCCGTTCAGTTCATTAAGATAAATAACCCATCTGCCAGGCTGATTTGTGAATCTAAATCATCCAGGCCCCCACTTGAATGCCTTCACAAAAATTCATTCAAATCGATCCAGCCGTTTAGTTGCAGTATAGATAAATAACCTGGATACCGACTGCAGCGCCATCTGCCGGGCTGATTTGTGAATCTCAACCATCCAAGGCGCCACCCAAACGCATCCAAAAAAAATCATTCAAATCGGTCCAGCCGTTTAGGAGGAGTTCAGTGACATACACACGTACAGTAGAATTATATATATATATATATATACTAGCTGACCCGACAGACGTTGTCCTGTCCAAATTTCTATGTTCCCTAAAATGTTTCTCCCGAAAATTCTCGTCGGCGTAGAATTTCTTTTTTTCTATGTTTTCCTTTATGTTGTTCCATCTAGACTATGCTTTTGAATCCTTTCGCTTCCTGTTGTCCCGTTATCCCGTTTTCCTCTTATCCCGTTTTTTCTTTATCCCGTTATCCCGTTTTCCCGTTATCCCATCATCCTGTCATCCCTTTATCCCGTTTTTTGTTATCCCGTTATTCCTTATCCCTTTTCTTATCCGTTTTTTCTTTATCCCGTTATCCCCTTATCCTGTCATCTCGTTATCCCGTTATCCCTTTTTTTCGTTATCCCGTTATTCCCGTTTTCCTATTATCCCATTTTTTCATTATCCCGTTATCTCGTTTTCCCCCTATCCCCTTACACTGTCATCCCGTTTTCCCGTATTTTCGTTATCCCGTTATTCCCGTTATCCCGTTATCTCGTTTTCATGTTATCCCGTTTTTTATTTATCCCATTATTCCGTTTTCCCGTTATTCCCTTATCCTGTCATCCTGTTTCCTTTTTTCGTTATCCCGTTATTCCCGTTATCCCGTTTTCCTGTTATCCCGTTTTTTCTTTATCCTGTTATCCCGTTCCCAATTTATCGTTCTACAATTATTATATTCGATTGCCATCTTGCAACCCTATTGCGGATCTGTGGATAAAATGAAAAAATAAAAAAATCGCGATGGAAAAATAGGGGTTTATCGTAGAAGGGTGAAAATTTAGGGTTGTATGTATTTTTGAATGCTGTATTATAAAAAAATAAAAACAAGAAATTTTATCTAAAAAATAAAAAAAAAATTAAGGGGTGGACCACCCTTAACATTTTGGGGGATGAAAAATAAATGTTGTCCGATTCGCAGACCTAACCGATATGCACACAAAATTTCATGAGAATCGGTCGAGCCATTTCGGAGGAGTTTAATTACAAACACCGTTTCACGAGAATTTTATATATTAGATAAAAGAAACAAGAGTATCTTCCAGGTATTACCACTCAACGATTATATCCGACTTTCGCCTCCTGAATAAGAATCCAAAATGAGAACACTGCGTTGTCAGACCCCTTCCGAATAGCAAAACACCAATTTTCTTTTTACCAACCTGTGATTTTTAACTGTGGTATTAATGCTAGATTTTTAAATTTTTCATTAAAAGCGTTCCACCGGAGATAATGAAGCAAGTAGCTTTAGATCGTCCGAAATATATATTGACAGTATACAGGCTGTTGTAATAAGTGTCCGATATTTTACAGGACGATTCCTCAGTTATTTATGAGGTGAAAAGTTCATATAAGCATGGATCCGCAAGGCCTTCATTTTTGATATAAAGGGTGTTGAAAATTTATTTTAATTTTGGTTTTTCGTAAATAATTTTCAAAATAATGTCCATATTTGGACGAAAATTGGTATTTGGGGATTTTTTGATATGATAAATTCAAATTTGATCTTAGTTTGGCCCTTAATTGTAGGGGGCGCCGCCTACAGGTCTTTGTCTCTTTTGGGAGTCACAACTTTGTCGTGCATGTATGTATCACATTTTCTAGAAGAAAAATCGATTCCTCTATAATTTTTACGTGAAAAAGGTATGCTTTTCTAAAGTCGCTACAAGCAGCCGTTTTCGAGATAATTTGATTCAAATTAATCGATGCATGTGTTTGTCAAAAATTGAAAAAAAAATTTAAACTTTTTTTGGAACGAAGTTCTTTATCGCGCGTTGCGAAAGGGGGCTAGACGGAATAAATTAAGACCAAAAGTTGTAACGACACTTCCTGCTGTAGTTGTAAGCCGTGCGGCGTGCGCGTATTTCTCTGTCTGTCTCTCTCTCTCTCATAGAAAGCAAGCCAGTTATTTTCGTTTCGTCTTTTTATTTCGCATTGAACAGTGTGGTGTCGCGACGATTATTTTTGTTGAGTGTATACTGGTTTTTTGTACATAATAAATAATGAAAAATAATAACAATAATGAATCCTGACAGTGTTTCTGCACAAGTTCCGGATATTGCTGATGGAGTTAGGTAAGTAGGGATTTTATACAGACAATAATAAATGCTTATGTATTTTTAGCAAGTACGCATTATAACCTTTCTTTACTATTGTGCTAATCAAGTCATACGCGTTATAATCTCTCCATTATTGTGTGTTAAGCAAGTGTTAAGCAAGTGTACCTACGCGTCATAACTTTAATAAATTTAAAAGCAAATTATATTTTAATATTACAATATCAATGGGTATGTACTAAAATTGAACCTACTGATTAAGTTTATATTACATTATATTTGTTAATAATAAAAAAATTATTATTATAACTTAAAAAAAATAAAATTTTATTACAATTCCTTCACTAATCAATCGAAAGGAACTTCGTTCCATCCGGGTGTCCCTTGACACCTCTCAACTTTTTTTTTTAATTCCACATAGAAACATTTCAAACCCTAATTTTTAAACAACAATAAACAACGGAACACTAGATATAAATCTCCACCTCCTGCCTATATGCACGCATCCAATTTTCTTCTCAGTAATATGAACTGAGACGAGCTGAAAAATTATTTTTTATCCTGTGAAAATTCATGTATTTTAAACATTTACTATTTATTTGTAATGTCACGCTAACTTACACTCCTATGTCGTGCATTATATATTATATATTACATATTATTACTGTTGCAATGTTACTTTTCAATGGTATTTTTAATTTAATTTTTATGACTTGTCAATCCGATGTAAATTGGTGATTTTATGATCAATAAAACTGTCTGCCTGTATGTCTGTCTACTACCAGTGTTTTTACTTTCAAAGCGTTCCTGGTACAATCATAAAAAAGTTCTGTCGTGTGGCCCTAGTTGCCCAGATTAATAGTAAAGGCGGTATGAAATATATTTGACGAATAAATGCTCGGCTAGCTGGATTAGACACCTGTTATCTGAAGCCGCATGATTTCCCCAGTTCACAATATTCCTTGATAAGTGCCGTATGTTGGTGAGGTTAGGAATTATCCATTGCAAATAATTTTATCAACATGGCTTTCTGGAGACCTTTCGAAACTAATAATAAAATTCAGTTGAGATAATAACATGGGGTGATTGTAAGAATAAGTAACTGAAAAAATACCACTGAAAAAATAATATACCGACGCCTATGTCAAGGCGGCAACTGGAAAGATAATTCCTACTCGAAACTTTTTATGTCGGTCCAATTGGGATTAGAAATACTATACTAGGGAGGGTTAATAAAGAATTAAGTCGTACAGGAGATTTATGCGATAAACAGTGAGGTTTACGGAAGGCCAACAGACAATGGACGCCATCAACCGTGTGACAAAAATAGCGCCCACCGGAGAAATTCTCCACCTTTCCGAAAAAAAAACATTGAATTTATACATTACTTCACGTACGTAATGTACATTAATATTGATATAATTGTATTTCATTCAATGGATGATTGGATAAATATTCAGTATAAAACGAATAATTGACTGCGTCTAACCTTCCAGTTGATCTTGTATGATTCACTCACTCATTGATGAAGTGAATTAGTGCAATGGATTAAATTCATCCAGTATGAAAGATCCAAACGGCAATAATTCTATTGAAATAATTTGATGAATGTTTTTTCATGTTAACACTCCACTTTACCAAAGACTCGTGGAAAGTAACGGTGTTATGCATCTGCTCAATTCCACTAAATCTTCTACCAGAATTTTATGTTAAATTTGTGAAAAATGTGATGCAAAAACCTGTTCTAATTGTAGAGAAATCATATTGATAAATATACCGAAGAAAGTTCCCTCCAGAATAATAGAAAAACTATCAAAGGGAAAATTTGAAAGAACTATAAAAGTCTCACAATACGCATTCAAGAAAGGAAGAAGTGCCCAAGATCCGACATTTATACCGAGACAAGCAGGAGAAAAGTTACCAAGGAGATAAAAGAAAAACACTTATGTCTCAAAGAATAAGAAGAAATTATATTTGAGATTTCATGGGATGAAGAGTAGACGAAAGAAATATCATAACAATTTTTCTTGACATGTTTTTTGGGTAACCTTCCACAGTCTGAAAATGAAAATATAATCAGGAAAATCTATACAAGTGTAGAAAGGGCAAACTAATTAGTTCACCCCGATAAGTTATTGCGTTCATCAAATTATGTTTCCTATAGAAAAATGATCCAATTTGTCAATAACTTGTCGTTTCCTGAATTCGCCTATCAAAAAAAATTTTTTTTTCAATTTAAAAGATACTTTTCTATATAGTTTTTGCTTGACGTTTCGGGGACTATATCTGCCCCCGTTCTCAAAATCTTCTAAATCTCCCTTAATTGTTTTAATAATTTGGATTTTTTCTCGCAGAGTCTTTTTCGCTTTTTTAACTGACGGATGTCAATTGAGATCTGCCAAAAAAGTTTGAGAGTGACGTATTGCTCATTTGATATATGGGGTGTTGTTCAGATCAGTTTATTAGCATTCTACCATATCTCACTTCCTCTCTGAGTAGAGGTAACCATGTATGATCCATTTCAACAGAATTTGTTGAAAAGCAGTTGTTATCGAAAAGAAGAATACAGGCCGTTTCTTTCAATTTTCTCCTCTCTTGATGTGGTTCTTTCATCAAGATTTTTGTCCTATTCCATTCAATCGTATGATCGCCATTGGATGTGAGGATGTGTTCTGCAATTTTTGATCCGGTTTTTTGTCGATTTCTGATGTAACTCTGATGTTCACTTTGGCGCACTTCCAATGGTCTTGACGTTTCACCTATATAACTATCACCACACGAACAAGGTATGTTGTAAACACAGTTTTTGGTACTTTCTTCCGCGTTTTTTGGTTTTGTTTGTGTTAGTATGGATCTCAGTGTGTTTGTTGTTCTAAATGATGTTCTCACATCATACCTATGTCCAATTTGTTTGATCTTTTGATAGGCAAATTCAGAAAACGACAAGTTATTGACAAATTGAATCATTTTTCTAAAGGAAATATAATTTGGTGAACGCAATAACTTATCGGGGTGAACTAATTAGTTTGCCCTTTCTACACTTGTATAGATTTTCCTGATTATATTTTCAGACTGTGGAAGGTAACCCAAAAAACATGTCAAGAAACGTTGTTCCTCCACAAAAAACCACATTCATTCAATAATCATAACAATTATTCAGGCTCTGGAAAACGTAAATAAAATAAGAATTCACAGACAAAAATAGGATTGAAACAAGAATATGTATCAAGTCCATTACTTTTCAAGAACTAGTCATCGACTGTATTATGGAAAAATTAAAACATAAAAGTAAAAACGGACAATAGGCATATGGAATGAAGAAGATGTGTCATTATTATAGTTGACGAATTCTTTGAGCCGAAATTCTCACTCAAGATTTCTGGACCAGGGTTGTACTGACCATGACTTCGCTTCAATTAGTATTTGAAATTTTGATTTTAGTGAAAGTTGAATGATAAAGGCTTTCATAGCTTATTGGGATCTGATCATGAACAACGTTGAAAATATTTTCAAATCCTAGATTGAATTGTCTATATTATTTTCATATCTGCATGTGATGTCGACTTGAAACTGCAAATATTTTTTTCAACAAACAAAAAAAGGAAGAGGTTCTCTAGTCGACGCGTAAAATTTTTTTTTCATGTATGACCATACATAACTTTTTAAACAGTAGTCCGATTTTATTTTACTTGTTAACCTATTCTACCACGTATAACTTTGTACCTAGGGTAGTCTTCGAAGTTGGTCCCATTTGAATTTGAAAAAAATTAAACCCCAGGGGTAGAAAAATAGGGGATAATTTATTGACTTTACACCTGTGAACTGATTCTTTTGAAACTTAGCACACAAGTGGACTTCTGATGACACTTCAACATAATGGAGGCCCGCAGTTAATCTGATGATGGAGACAGAAGGCAGTCGAGGGATCTCCTCAATGCTTCTCAGCAGCTACCTCGTGTTTGCGGTAATATGTACATATATAATTACATGCCCTGACTAACCGTACCCACAAGTTTCTCAAAAAATTTCGAACGCCCAATGAATTTTATTGATTTGCATAATATTCTGATACCTATGCAGCACGGTTCTCGCTTCGGAAAATCAACACAAACAGCCATATTCAATTTTTCCAATGATAGATCTCATTGATACAGGCGAATGCCCAACTGCGATTTTGTGTGACTTGAGCAGAGCATTCGACTGTGTCAATCACTCCAAACTTCTAAATTATTTGGAGAGATATGGTCTCAGAGGAAAGGCACTGACCTGGGTTTCTTACCGATCGATATCAATGTGCATCTCTTGAATTCGATAATGGTAATGCACTATCTTTCTATACATCTGAAATGAAACTGGTTCAGATGGGAGTGCCCCAGGGATCCATCCTGGGATCAGTTCTGTTTCTTTTGTATATCAATAATATTGATAAAGACATAGCATATCCTCTATTTACCACCTACGCAAATGATATCAGCTTTCTGGTATCAACTAAAGAAACACATTCATTATCTCGCAAATGTGAAGAAATCTTATTTTCAGCCACTAGATATTTCAATACACAGGATAACGACTTTACACTCAACAGTGATATCCATAAAATTAATACTCGTCGAAAGCATTTTATTAACACTGAAATGGCTAAATATAAAACAGTGAAAATGCTCCAAATTTCATGGGCCCAAAAATCTTCAACCGTCTACCGGAAGAAATAAAATCCAAAAATGCTCTTATAACATTCGAAAGAAGTCTGAAGTCTTTTCTGCTTGATAAATGTTTTTATACACTTGATGAGTTTTTATATGATCCACTACGAATTCACAGAATAAACTGTATTTCATTTCTTGTATCTCTTTGGTATATTTTTATTTTACATTGTGTCTTATATGTTTGTCATTGCCCCCCTAGCATTAAGTATCTTCCCGACAATTCCTATACAAATTTGTTATTTGTCATTCGAAGGAAATAAACTGAATTGAATTGAATTGAATTGAATTGAACTGACTCACTGATTGACTGATATACGATCAATGCCAACACCAAACCGCTGGACCTAAGAGCTAAAAATTTTACAGCATTTTTGTTATATTCCATCCCTAAAGTAGTGAATGATAAAAAGGTGGGTGAGAAGGGGGGTGAAAGTGAAAGTCCAGTTGGTTTTGAAATCAGAGTCATAAAAATTATTATTTGTGTTCTTCACTAATAAAGATAAATGTGTTTCAGGGTTTTTGAAAGAGGTAAAATGGGGCTTGAAAGTCTGTATAGTTAGTTTTAAAGTTAGAATCACAAAAATTGGTATTTGGGGGGTCTTTATTACGAATAAAAAATACGTGTTTCGGTGTTTTTAGAAATTCAACCCCTAAAGGGTGAAAAGGGAGTTAAATTGGGATTGTAAGTTTGTATAGGAATTCCGTAAGTTTTCAAGTTGGGGTCGTGAAAATTGATATTTGAAGTATTCATTACAAATAGAAGAAATATGTATTTCAGTGTTTTTAGAAATTCAACCCCTAAAGGGGTGAAATAAAGGGTGAAAGTTTGTAAGGGGGTTCCGTTAGATTTCAAGTTAGGGTCATAATAAAAACTTTTTAACAAAAAATTAAACCGACGAAAAAATCAACTGAAAAGCAAAAAATAAAATAAACATCCTTAGTTTAAATGATAATTGAGCTCCTAAACTAATGTAAGTAACTGATTTCGAGTCGGCGCCAAACAAACAATTATCGAAGATCATTATCTATGAAAGAAGTCATCAAAACGCAGCCGTGCATCTCGCTGCCATCATTCTACGCTTCACCTAATTCAATTGCTAGTTTGTTTGGCGCCGACTCAAAATCAGTTACTTACATTAGTTTAGGAGCTCAATTATCATTTAGACTGAGAAGGTTTATTTTATTTTTTGCTTTTCAGTTAATTTTTTCGTCGGTTTAATTTTTTGTTAAAAAGTTTTATTTTTTACTTTCAGTTCCGTATTTTGTCGGTTTAATTTTTTGTTAAAAAGTTTTTATTTTTCAATTTTTTGTGGCTGAAATCTACCAATTACTACCTACTTGTTTTTTGATTACTTCCAAAATACTTACTTACCCACCTTACTTCAACTATTACCAGTTAAATAATATGATTATCTACTTTTACTATTTGTTGTAATATAAATGATTTTCGTTGTTCTGGTTAGTTTATTTCATTACTTTGTATATCATTCCATCCTCTCATAAAATATACTGATTTTGACGGAACAAGAATAATGTCAATAGCGATCTGTCATTGTCAACTACGTATGTGTGTGCCAGTGTTCACTAGTGAAAAATCAATTATCCCCTATTTTTCTATCCGTAAGGGTGGCTAATTCCTTTCGAAATCCAAAATAAGGTATACCCTATCTATTAAAAAAAGAATCATCCAAATCGTAGAACCCAGTACAAAGTTATGCCTGATAGAATCGGTTAACGGACCAGAATTCAGAGGGTGAGTGATCAATATCCTTCATTTCGCTACCCTTAGGGGTGGATTTCATCTTTTGAATTCAAATGGGACCAAATTCGAAGTACACCCTATCCACTGAAAAAAGAATTATCGGAATCGGACGCCTCAATGAAAAGTTATGCGTGATCATACATAAAAAAATATGATGGAAAAACATATAATATACGGGTCGAATAGAGAACCTCCTCCTTTTGGTTTCGTCGGTTAAAAATTGGTAATTGAGGTGTTTGTAAGGGATAAAGAAATGCACATTTCAGTGTGTTTATAAATGTAACCCCTATAGGGGTGAAAGTTTGTGTGAGGGTTCCATTAGTTCTGAAGTAAGGATCATAAAAAATTGTATTTGAGGTCTTTGTTAAAAATGAAAAAATATGTGTTTCATATTCTTAGAAATTCCGTTCCCAAAGGGGTGAGTGAATTTGTAATAGTCGTCACAAAAATCACAAAGTTCAACGCGGATGAAGTCGCTGGTACCAGCTAGTATCCAAATTAAATAGGTAGCAATTAGTAAATTTTAGTTACAAAAATTAAAAAAATTAAAACATCTTCAAAAAAAAAATTAAGCCAAAGAAATCGAAAAGCAAAAAATACAAGAACCTTTTTAGTCTTAATAACCAACCAACTTATTTTGAGTCAGCGCCAAAAAAAACAATCAACGAAGATCATTATATTACTTTGAAGAAATGATCGAAACAAAATAACATAAAAATGCAACGTGAAATCTCCAGCGACAATGACATTCCAAAAATGCGTTCTCCGCACGACGATTCGCAACGACGTTTGCCCTCACGTTCGGGTAGCTGTCTTGCTGATATTGACTTCGAGAACGCTCGCCAATTTCCGGCGATGAGACGCGCCGCCGCCGCGCACCCTGCCGCCATCATTTTATGGTTAACGTAATTAATTTGTTTGTTTGGCGCTGACTCAAAATTAGTTACTTACATTAGTTCAGGAGCTCAGTTATTAATACTAAAAAGATTCATTTAATTTTTTGCTTTTCAATTTTATTTTTCGTCGGATTAATTTTTTGTTAAAAAGTCTTTATATCTTTTGAAGAGGTCTCGTGAAAAAAATGCGACACTCTACCCAAAGGCAATGAAATATTTATTTTCCAGTATCATTTGCCAAAATCTCCGAAACTAAGCGCAATGATAACTTGTAATCGGGAAGACTTCCTGTGAATAATATAAAAAATTTAGGCAATTCCCACATAGATCACTTCTCCCTAACGTTTGAGCAGGGTCCTTCATAATTTAGCGGTGTAAAAAAATTATTTGCAACAGCCGATTCCAAGGCAGCGTAACAGCATCGCGCGGAGCCATACGTTCAACATTAAATGAAAGGTACAATCCCAAACATTTTCAGGGTGAATAACATTTGAACAGAATGAATAGGATAAACATCTGAGTGCGCTAATCCTGATCATGAGAATATGGGGCGATCACCTTAGGAGGGCAGATTCTGGACAATATTATTGGTTTCCTGGATCTCCTATGTTCCATATAATAATAATAATTTATTGGCCCAAGTTATGTAAGTTACATTTGAGGTTGTCAAATAATACGAAAAACAGAAAATATGAACGAAACTGAGTACAGGTATATACAAGAAACGTCGACAATTATAGTAAAATTTTGAATATAAAACTATATGTATACTTATGTTATGTTCAGTCACCTGAAATACATTAAATTCAAAAAATATATATACAATTTAAAATTAGTCAATATTACATCACAACAGAAAATACATAGATAAAAAAAAATGCCTGCTTATATCTCAATCATTTGTTTCGTCAAAATTAAATTCGAAATATTCTTCTAGAGAATAGAATGTATTTTTTAATAATATGTTGATGATTGCTGCCTTTAACTGTTTGGTATGGGCATTTTTCAGTGCATCCGGTAATTTGTTAAAAATTTTGATGGATGTGTGATTAATTGGCTGTTGAGTTTTTTTTCAGGCGGTGATAGGGAATGCTCAACGAATTTCTATTCCTTGTGTTATGAGAATGGTAGGAAGAATTTGAAAATAGAGACTTTTCGTTTTCTTTCACAAACATCACACATTGTAGAATGAATACTGAAGGTAAAGTTAAGATGCTGAATTTTGCAAATAATGGTTTACAATGTTCTCGATAACTAGCCTTTGCTATTATTCGTACAACTTTTTTTTGTAATTTAAATATTCTTCCACTTTCTACGGAGTTTCCCCAAAGAAGAATTCCATAAGAAAAAGTTGAATAAAAGTTACTGTAATAATATGTTAATGCGGTATCTAGAGTAGTAAATTCTATTAGTTTCCTAATTTGCTACAATACTTTATTTAATTTTTCAGGTAAGTAGTTGACATGTTCTTTCCAGTTCAATTTCGTGTCAATATGTATACCTAATAACTTAACGCTATTCTCTTGACTACCATTTGAGAACATAAGCTCGCTTGTTTTCTCTGTGTTTAGTTTTAAATTATTTGTCGAAAACCATTCTGAAGCCTTTGCTATTGTTTCAGTATTTCTGAGTTTTAGGTTATTAATATCAGGGCTTATATTTAAAATTGTAGAGTCATCAGCATATAATGTCATTACGTCAGCATTTAAATATTTTGGTAAATCATTTATGAAAATAATAAAAAATATGGGTCCCAATATTGATCCTTGGGGAACTCCAATATCAATTGCCATTATGTCTGACTTCTCGCCTGATGGTAGAACCACTCGTTGCTGTCGACTGTGCAAGTAGGAAGCGAATAATTCGAAGGCAGCACCCCTGATCCCATAAAAATCTCATTTTGCCAGTAGGTATTCATGTGTGACGCAATCAAATGCCTTTGATAAATCCAACATTGTGGCACACGAAAAATTATTTTTATCAATCGCATCCATGATTTTTTCTAAAATGCAAATAATTGCTTTTGTTGTTGATTTATTACTGCGGTAACCAAACTGCTCTTTTGAAAAAAGTTCTTTATCTTCAAAATATGAAACTATCCCATATTTCAGTAAACATTCAAAAATTTTTGAAAAAACAGGAAGCACTGAAATGGGTCTGAATGAGTTAACTTCGTTATGGTCGTTCGTTTTTGGAATCGGTACTACTTTTGCAATTTTTAGTTTATCCGGAAAAATGCTCTGTTTTAAGCACCTATTAAAAATGTAACATAATATTGGAGCAGTTCATCACACAGATGTTTAACTACCCCTACGCTCATATCATACACATCTCTACTATTTGAGTTTTTCAAGTGTCTAATAATACTTTTTATTTCCACATCAGTAGTAGGGCTAATGAAAAAAGAAAAACAGAGAGAACTATGAGTATTTTGCAGTGCATGCATAAAATCAATGTCGCTATGAGGTATTGAGTTAACAATGTTTTTGCCCACATTGACAAAAAAATTGTTGAAATTTTCGGCAGAAATATTTGTTTCATTTTTGTTGATATATTTTCCTGTCTGTTGTTTGATCAAGTTCCAAATTGCTTTGGATTTTTTGTTTGAGTTTTCTATGAAATCTTTGCATTTGATATTTTTTTCCGGGAAATGATTGTGGAATTTGTCTAGGAATATCAGAAAAAAATTGTTAAATAAGTCATTCGCCTTCTCAATAGTATAAAGTTCGGTCCAGTTAAACGTAGATATAGTTTGTTTGAACTCATTTAGCTTTTGTTGAGATATGACTCTAATTTTTTTAATTTCGTTATTTTGTCTAGGAATATCTCTTTCCAAAGTTGCTAAGATGCCTGAATGGTCGGATAGACAAAGTTCATGGACTTCAACTAGTATGTTGTCAGTTATATTAGTTATTAAATTATCAATACAAGTTCCATTCTTTCTGGATATACGTGTTGGTGTTGTTACAGAAAATTCTAGATCAAACAATTCCACTAGGTCCCTGAACTCCCTTGTACAAGTTAATTTTGTATTATTAATATCAATATTGAAATCGCCATTTATAATGAATTTCTCTCTATTATGCAGTGTCAGACGTTGAAGCATTAGGGAGAACTTTTCAAGGAAACTATTCACATTTTCAAGAATAGGTGATCTGTATATAGTGATGATTACAATGTTGAGGTCAGTTAACTTAATAGCAGCAAATTCAAAAACTTTTTCTTGATATAAATCTTCAAACTTTTCCACCGAAGTGGTTTTTATGTAATTCTTCACATATATTGCAACGCCACCGTGTTCAAAAGAATGTCTACAATTAAAACTGCCTACCTTAAAATTTCTCAAATATGAAGATGATATTTCATAATCACGTAACCAAGTTTCTGTAAAGCACATAATGTCAAAATTTCTTTCTTCGGAAACAGCTTCAATTTCATTATATTTGTTTCGTATACACTGAATGTTATTATAGAAAATGTTAAATGTAGAAACATCGTCTATGTTGTAATTTTTGATTTGAGTTCTTCTAATTAACAACATTAATATTTCTGAAACATTTGTTTTATATGAGACTAATTTAATAGAGCTAATAGATGCAATAAAACATATCAAAAATAAAACTTCTTGTGGCATCGATAACATCTCGATAAGAATTTTTGAGAATATGCCAATTTTTGCTCTGGAGTTACTAGTCCAACTTATTAATGACTCGTTTGCCAAAGGAACTTACCCACAATTCCTAAAAACAAATGTTGTGATCCCTCTTCACAAGGGGGGTGACACCACAGATCCATCAAACTTTCGACCCATCTCGCTCATTCCAACCCTTGGTAAAATCATAGAGAAGTTGGTTAAAATTAGGTTAATGAATTTTATAACCGACCACAAAATCTTAAGCCCTCAGCAATTTGGCTTTCAGTACAAAAAGAGTACAGGGGATGCCATCTTCCATCTGCTGAAAATACTTTACTCTGAGTTGAACTTTAAGAAGGTGTGTGCGGCAGTTTTCTGTGACTTATCGAAAGCTTTCGATTGTGTGAACCACGAAATACTGCTGCGCAAACTCGAGCACTATGGTATCAGAAATCAAAGTCTCAACTGGATCCAACCATATCTAAGTCAACGAACCCAAGTTGTTAGAACTGACACACTATCAGACATTGGCTTTGTCAGACACGGTGTGCCCCAAGGCTCGGTACTAGGGCCAGTACTGTTTTTGTTATATTTCAACGACCTGGCTTATATCAAATCTAATGGAATGTTTACAATATTTGCGGATGATACAACCATCATGTGGCAGGATATCAATGAAACAAATCTTCACAACAAGATAGCTCAAGATATGCCAATGTGAGAGAGTGGTGCAACTCCAATCTGTTATCCCTCAATATAGACAAAACCAATCTCATATCATTTAATTGCAACTTATCAGTCATTCCGTTGGGTAATAATATTATATCAAATAAAAAAAACATTAAATTTCTTGGAATCAATTTGGACAGCAACCTCAATTTCAATAACCATATCAAATTACTGAACAAAAAACTAGCTTCGGGATATTATGCTTTACGAATGGTGTCGAATGAATTAGGTATTGTAACCGCCAAAATTGTGTACCACGCTGTAGTTGAGTCGCATCTAAGGTATGGCATATCATTCTGCGGCAACTGCAACCAACAGCACTTCAATACAGTATTCATTCTTCAAAAGCGCGCCATTAGATATATGTGCAAAGTTGGGCCTAGAGTGTCTTGTAAACCCTTGTTCAAGGAGCAAAAATTACTCACACTCTCCTCTTTATACATACTAGAAACTGTGTGCCTGGTACATAAGAACAAATCATCCTACGATGTTGTTGTTGGATCCACCCGCCAAAATGACAAGTTAAGACTGCCCATTCCATCATCAAATTTGATGAAAAAATCGCTGATCTATAATGCAGCTAAAATATATAATCATCTTCCGACTCATTTTAAAGATATCCAATCAATTGATCAGTTCAGAAAGTCTGTAAAGCAAGTTCTCATTCACCAGGTATTTTATAGTGTTCAAGAATACTTTGATAAAGATATGGATGGCATACTGTTATGAAATCATTTTTTTTTTAACCCTGGTATATGTCCACTGCTAATAGTCACTACGAATTACAAAACAGTGTAACGACTATGGGTACAAACTATCTTATTAATTTATATATTTTATTTATTTACTCCTTTAATGTTATGTTAACTTAGACTATTCGTTCACCTACGATGTATATATGTTTGTGTGTATTCATTTATATTTATTTGTGTTTTTATCTTTCTCTTTTAACATACAATGCTTTTTTGATATTCCTTTGTTGATTCTCCTGAATTTTCTGTGTTCCTTCTAAACTTATTTATTATTGCTTTGTCCACGAGATTTTATATTTTGACATTAAAGTATATTTTGATTTGATTTGATTTAATTCCTTCAGATACTACAACTCCTGCGTCATCAGCTGAGGCCGGCGCCGATATAAAAAACGTGAGATTGCAGCACCACATGGCCATATATTGGGGTCCATAGCTTGTTTAAAGTTTTCACTATATATATATCATCATGTATCATGATAGCCACATGGTAGACAAACTTAGTGTCCGAATGATAAAAAATCTGGAATATTGAGTTTCTCGCCATTTTTTTACGGCATACCCTATATCTGTGATTGAAAACTCTCAAAAGCGCCTGAAAACATCTAATTTCGCACCAGCAAACTAGATGAACTCCCCGATAAATCCCACAAAGAGAAAATTTTAAACTTCCCGTCTGAAACTCAATAGGAATCGCCCTTTCTCCATGTTCCGTTCTCTTAAATTTGCTTGAATTTAATAAAATTACTTTTAGCGGTTTTCGAAACAAAGAGATCGGTTTTATCGTGCTCGGGGCTAATTATTCCGTTAAAGGCCGTTTGAGTACTCCAAACTAATTTCAAACTTTGTGGGTAATTTTTGGCTTTCTTCTTGTCCGTTTCGCATGGAAAATGGAATGATAAAATCTAAAAACTCTTTCAGATGTGGAGACAAATAAACAACTCAGTTCAAAAATTATGTTTTGATTAAAATTTGAATTTATAATTGTATCACAGGGAACCTTCAGAATTAAACAGGGAGGTGACATCCCAACAGCGGAAGTAGATTTGATATTTATTCGAAATGAATTAGTAGTTGTCCACTTTGAGTAGTTTATTATACATAAAAAAATATGTTATTTATAATTACGTTTTGATTAAACAAATACATTGAAGTAGCACAGCAGTCAAAATGAGGTTTAATGATACAGTTGCAAAATATAAGTCTGGCATTTAATTACAATACGTTAGCGGCTCTTGAAAAAAGTTTTTGGTTGGTTATTTTTTTAATTACATATTCAGCGTGATTATTCAGAAAACCAAGGTATTTGTTCTCTGTTTCAATATGTACAGCCTCATCATCAATTTCTTCCAAATTTAGTTGTTTCACTTTATTTTTTGATATAATCATAGTTCTAGATTCATCTGTTTACTGCACGACCGGGCGTAAAGTAGCACTTTAGCGCCCGGATTTGCGGGCGTAAAGTAGCACTTTAGCGCCCGCGGACTACTTTATCGCCCGGCGGGCTATAAAATCGTTGAACAGGCGCTAAAGTGAATTTCAATCTCATATCGATAGAAATCTATATTTCGATGGATCATATAATCAAACCCAAAACATTATTAACAATAATATAACGAAAACAATGAACATAAATTAATTTAAAAAATTAATTATAACTTAATATTGACAATACAATTAGAACAGTTATTTATGGACATATTTGGATTTGTTGTTTTCTGTTGTTGCAGATAGTTACTGATTTCAACTGATTCCTCATTACTAGAAGTCTGAAGAGAATGCATGTTAATATCTGGTGTTTCAGAGTAGTGAGCCATATTTTCAGATTGTCTGCAATGGCTAGTAGAAGGCTCATCATTTTCTACAATTTTCTTAGCAATCTTCAGCTTATTTGAAACTGAATTTTCAATATAACCTTCCGCAACAGTCGTCGACTTCCACCCAGCATGTCTTTCAATGTTGATTATATCCTCGCCTGGATCTGCTAACATAGTTGCTGAGGAACGTCTGAAGCAGTGACCAGTATATTCTTTCGCATTAGAAATACCTAGGTAAGTGGCTATTCTGAATGGTATTTGACCGAATGTATTTTTTCCGATAACCTGTCTCGTACACTTGCCATTTTTATAATATAAAAAAACCGCTTTTGGTCATTCTGATCTCGCAAGGAAGAATATTTTATGTAAATATCCAAATAACTTGGCGATTTCTATCCTTTATCGATTACAGTAAATACTCGATCTATCTTCGTTTTGGTTTCTCGTATAGTTATGAGTAAGAATGTCTCGAAATCTTGAATATCGTCCACTGTGATATTTGCCAATTCTTCGCGGCAACATGCTCCACAAATACCAAAAATCAGTGCTATCTACAATAAATTCTCAGATTAACATACTGAACATTGAGAAAACATGAAATTAGAACTTACTTTCATTATAAGATACAAATCGTCTGGTGCTTCCCTCAAAATTAACTCGATTTCTTCTCAGCTTAGAATCTTCGATTTCTTCGGTTTATAACCATCAAATTTTTGTTTCAAAAAAGCTATCAATCTTGCGTTTTTACTGATATCTATATTATCATGTACATTTAAAGTAGCTTTCAGCATGGAATAATATGACCACATGGTAGAGGGCTTACAATATCTAGATTTTTCCAGAAATTAGGCAAGAAGTACAGTCTCTGTGTATTTCTTAATTTTTACATTTTTCCCGTTGCACCACCTCACGAATTCTTCATACACCTTGTCGTATATTTTCTTGGATTTAATTGGCAATAAACTCAATTTCGCATCCTCAGCTGCTTTACTTATTTCTGGTGGAGTACAATTCACACTTTCTTCGTCGCTTGAATCCATTTCAAAATCAGTAATGAATTATCTGTGATCACAAAAATTGACAGCAAATATGGCTACTAGCCTATATAATCTTATTTCGAAAAATTGACTGTGTTGCCATGGTAACATTAATTCCATCACTTCTTGATTTATTCTGTTTCCGATATGATATGAATATACATCCTCACGGCAGCCTTGATGTATTTTTATCATGTTCTAGATATAAAGAGGTATCTATCTACATGACATCAAATATACCGGTCGTGCATAAAATTTTGTATGTATTTCGGACGTAATTTGCTTTTATGGACCTAGGCGTGTTGAGAGCCCTCGCTATCGCTCGGGTTATTACTTATATGGTCCATAAAAGCCTATTTTACGCCCTTGATACATAAATAACTATTATTTCAAAGTAAGTATTAATTGATTGAAGTGATTCATTATGTTTCTGACAGCTACTTCAATCTTGTTATCTGATGTGTAAGAAAGAGTGATTCAGACTCTATTCAGTGTATAAAGGCAATAAATTGAGTTTAAGGAATTTAAACAAATAATAATAATAATAAATCGACTTTATTTTGATGATGAATAAAGTCTTGAAAAAAAACAAGAAAAGAAAAAGAGGACGCCCTAATTTATACTTAGGAGATGATGAATAGGCGGAGTATCAGCAGATGCTGTTTTTCAACTCAACCTTAAGATAAGTAATATACATTTGAAAAGTGATAAAGAACCCCGTACGAAAACATATGGGAAATTGGCTTTCGGTCGAATTGGCTGAAATTTTATTACGTTATAGTAGGATGGGTCATTAGAAAAAAGTGTGAGTTCAAATTATTTTGTATGTTCAGTTTCTGAGATATAAGCGGCCAAAGTTCGTAAAAATGTCGTATTGGGGTAGGATTGACAAAGAAAAAGACTGTTTTTTAGTCGGAATAAGACAAAATGTTTTGATCGGAACTCACATACATATTCAATTATAATATGATTGATGATAGTACATTAGGGTGTATATGGGGCATAGTCAAAAAATCGTTTTTCCAGATTTTTTTTTCAGCACTATTTCAAAACCAACAAGTTATATTTTGTTAAGATATCATAGTTTCAGTCTATTGTAGGCGTAAAATCGTGTTTAGTTTCTTGATGACTCTCTCTGTTTGAAATATATTTTATTTTTATTTTCGAGTATACCCCTATACTGAAAACAATTGACAGATCGTTTTTTATTACAAAAAAGGAACTAATTGCTACTGCCCATTGGATAAAAGATAGGGTAACATTCTGATGAACTCAATTGTTCAATATTACCTTTTATTTAGATAAAGGGTGCGTTACTTTTTTTTAAGGTCATTTACAAAGTTTTTATTCAATATCTAGAAAACTCTTTCGTTAATTTGGACCATATTTTACTCACAATATTTTCAAAATGTTATCTATCATATACGATAGTTTTATCAACTTTGTATGTTGCGTTTCTAGGATATGCATCTTTGGAATTTACGGTATTACGATATATGGGGTAACCTATCGATATAACAAAATTTCATGGAACCTTTCGACACATTCAATTCTATTATAAAACTTCTCGAAATCAATTATTTGATACTATAAACAACACAAACCACACTCAACAACAATTTGGAACTCAACAGTATAGACTAAAAAAAAATCGAATTATAAATAACGGCTTCTAACATAAAAAGTCAATTAATATTATGGAAATTATAACATCACGAGTGTTATATGAGTTTTTTGGGCCCAAAAAGCAACACTACCGATTTATTTGCATTAAGCTTTAATTTATGAGCAGAAGAGATATCTAGTATAGATTTAAGATTACAGTTGATATTGTGTTGGGCCTCTTGTAAACAATGGTCGTGAAAAGAGAAGTATATTTGAGAGTCGTCTGCGTAGTATTGTATTGTACGAGAATTGACCGATTCATGGAAGTCCGAGATATACAGAGTAAAAAGTAAAGGACCAAAAATAGATCCTTGTGGTACACCCTTAGACACACGAAATGAATATCAATGGACTCCATACACTACATCAGACAGATAATTTTCTACGAGTCAAATGATTTCCCAACCAAGCCAAAACTGTTCCACTTATACCATAATATCTCAACTTATTAATTAAAAATTTTCCGAACCATCTTTTAACATTTAAAAAACTATTTCGTTGTGATCAATGTTTTTCGCGTCTATTACCATACTATGAATTGATATTTCACTTGAATGCTTCTTTCAGAAATCAAGACTTTTCATTAAAATAATTCAACAATTTTTTGTCTCTTAGACTTTATCAAGCGCAGGAATTGTAACACGATAAAAACTTTTTCACAAAAAATTGAACCGACGAGATACGGAACTGAAAAGTAAAAAATAAAATAAACATTCCTAGTCTCAGTTACTAAGCTCCTAAACTAATGTAAGTAACTAATTTTGAGTCGGCGCCAAACAAACAAGCAAATGAATTAGGTAAGGCGTAAAATGATGGCATCGAGTTGCGCGGTGACATTCTGATAATTTTTTTGAAGTAATTTAATGATGTTCGTTGATTGTTTGTTTGGCGCCGACTCAAAATTAGTTACTTACATTAGTTTAGGAGCTTAGTTACTGAGACTAGGAAGGTTTATTTAATTTTTTTCTTTTCAGTTCCGTATTTCGTCGGTTCAATTTTTTGTTAAAAAGTTTTTATTTTTCAATTTTTTATGGCTAAATATACTAATTACTACCTACTTGTTTTTTGATTACTTCTAAAATACTTACTTACCCACCTTACTTCAACTATTACCAGTAAAATAATATGATTATCTTCTTCTACTATTTGTTGTAATATAAATTATTTTTGTTGTTCTGGTTAGTTCATTTCATTACTTTGTATATCAATCCATCCTCTCATAGAATATAATGGATTTGACGGATGTGGAACAGAAATAATGTCAGTAGCGATCTGTCATTGTCAACTACGTATGTGTGTGTCATTGTTCATAAGTGAAAAATCAATTATCCCCTATTTTTCTACCCGTAAGGGTATATAATTCCTTTCGAAATCTTAATATAAGGTATACCCTATCTATTAAAAAAAGAATCATCCAAATCAGACGCCTCAGTAAAAAGTTCTGCGTGATCATACATAAAAAAAATGATGGAAAAAAAAATATACGGGTCGACTAGAGAACCTCCTCCTTTTTGGTTTCGTCGGTTAAAAATCATTTGCTTTCATGGAGTTCCTTTTTGGAATTGGTATACCAGTACTTGTTTTCAAATTATTTGAAGATTTTCGTTTTTCTAAAGTAGTATTGGGTCCAGACACTTCAAATGTTTCTTTCAAACTTTGAGTATATTATTTCGTTTTAATTCAGCTTATTGAACCCAAAAACTGTTTCTTTCAACTGATTGTTCGAATTTATTAATATTGTAATCCAAAATTCTTTACTTCGCTAAAGACCAGGAAGAGCCATCTTTAATTATCTCTGATATGTTGGAAATACTGTTCATAAAAAATTAGTTGGAACGTTTGCCTTTTCGAAATTATTAGTGACAACTCCACTTTGCCTTCCATCAGAAAACACAATTTTAGAAAAGGCTGTGTCTATTTTAGGTTTGATAAATAATTTATAGTATTTTCACATTTCAATTAGATCATGTTAATTCAGAATAATTCTTTCTTCATAATAATGTTTTTTACACGCTTTATATTAGCTTCACTTGTATGTTTGTTTATTTGTAACCGACTCCTTTGGGCGCGATTTTGACCCACTTCCAGACGTCCGAATGATTTGAAATTTGGCAGGTGTACATAATTCCGGTGACAATGCATTAAGAAATTTTTGTGTGAAGAAAAAACAAAATGGCGGCTCCAATATGGCGTACGAGTTTTGCGATTAGGGTCCGATTCGCTTCAAAATTGGTATCCTAGGGTTTTTGTGGTCGGAAATTATGATCCTTTTGTCAAAATCGAAAATTCAAGATGGCGGCTCCAAAATGGGGCCGACTGTTTTGATTATGGTCAGATTCTATTCAAAATTGGTATGTGGGGGTTTTTGGGGTCGAATATTATGATTCTTTTGTAAAAATTTGAAAATTCAAGAGAGAGTTTTGTGATTATGGTCTGATTCTATTCAGAATTGGTATGTGGGTGTTTTTGAGGTCGAATATTATAAGTTTTTTGTAAAAATTGGAAAATTCAAGATGGCGGCTCTGAAATGGTGGTCGGAGTTTTGTGATTATGGTCTGATTCTATTCAACATTGGTATGTGGGGGTTTTTGGGGTCGAATATTATGATTCTTTTGTAAAAATTTGAAAATTCAAGAGAGAGTTTTGTGATTATGGTCTGATTCTATTCAGAATTGGTATGTGGGTGTTTTTGAGGTCGAATATTATAAGTTTTTTGTAAAAATTGGAAAATTCAAGATGGCGGCTCTGAAATGGTGGTCGAGTTTTGTGATTATGGTCTGATTCTATTCAAAATTGGTATGTGGGGGTTATTGGGGTCGAATATCATGATTCTTTTGTAAAAATTTAAAAATTCAAGATGGTGGCTTTGAAATGGCGGCCGAGTTTTGTGATTATGGTC
Source organism: Gonioctena quinquepunctata (assembly GCA_018342105.1). Lineage (NCBI taxonomy): Eukaryota > Metazoa > Arthropoda > Insecta > Coleoptera > Chrysomelidae > Gonioctena > Gonioctena quinquepunctata. The sequence continues at coordinate 92,046 of JAFIRS010000831.1, forward strand.
TGATTCTATTCAACATTGGTATGTGGGGGTTTTTGGGGTCGGAGATTATGATTACCTAATTTGATAAGATTATTCCATTTTTTTATTTGCAAAAAAATAATAAAAATGATATTTTAAAAAAAACTAAAAAAACACGCTTTTATAAATAAACCACACTAAAAAGTAGGAAATAAATAAGTTTAAAAAACTAAAAAACACGCTTTTATAGAAAACCAGACTAAAAAAATAGAAAATAAGAAAAAAATTATTTTATTTTGAAAAAAGCGTGGGGTGCATGGTATCAATAATTATAAAGTACATTACACACCGAGGCGATACCATGCACCCCACGCTTTTTTCAAAATAAAATAATTTTTTTCTTATTTTCTATTTTTTTAGTCTGGTTTTCTATAAAAGCGTGTTTTTTAGTTTTTTTAAACTATTATTTATTAACTTCAGCTTAGCAACATCCTAATTTTTACAGTTTTGAATTGATTCCATCGGTTTTTTCTCCCATGCAAACTTCTTTTTTATATCTTATATGCTTCCCCTCTCTCTTGCTTGGTTTTTCAAATCCTTATCATGAAATGGCAATTGATTTGATTTTATGACTATAGTAGTAGTGATGGTGCAAATTGATTTTAATTTCTATGAGTTGTACCCAAAATATAATCGAAAATCTCATCTAGATATGACAGAATGATCGCTTATTTTAGCTCTTCTGGTTCTTTATGTATTCAGGTGAAGAACGATATAGTGGTGTAAATATTTCCGATGAATTAATTATACAATTTGGATAAATGAGAACTTCCTATTACCCAACATTCTACGAGCTTGGAAAAAAAGATTTAGTCGTGTGAATATTTCGGATAAATTGATAATGAGATGAAGAGGAGAAAATAAATTTCTATCGTCCAATATTCTATACGGTTGATAATGGTTTATGAGTTTTTGTTGGACTCACCTCGACAGCTGGAAAGCCAGATTTGGCAAATACGGCGTTTCAGTCTCCAATATCCATCGTTTGTATCAATCCTGAAAAAGAAAACAGAATATTTCATAGACAGAAAGAAGTGTATTTATGCGGCCACTAGATGTATGTCTGCTGTTATGTCTACCCCTGACTTAGGAAATTCAATGCATCTGAATGAAAATTATGGATATGTTTCAGTATCTTATTCTTTTATTTGAATTGTTATGTATCAGAAGCAATTCATTAGTTGCGTAAACATCAACATAACCAATAATCATAATGAACGACGCTATTTCCGGCTGAGACAGATTTCCACGAACTACGTATCGAAGTGGACCAACCAGCAGATTAAGGGATCTCACATGACTTTTTCAAATTATTGATTGAAAAAGATTCATTACCTTTCGTTGTTGGCCTGAAAATTGTTTCGATTTATGAGTTTTTTTTTGTAATTATTGTGACCTGCGATGTTGTGTGCCTCTTTGCAAACATTCCATTGGACATCCTCAAGACCAAACACATGATACTCAAAGACACTCACGATTTCATCAATCATTGTATGAACAGCACGTAATTTCTCTTCCAAGGAACTTTTACAAATAAGTGAAAGGTGCTGCGATGGGTTCCCTCCTTTCTCAAATTCAAACCTGATAATACCTGAGGAGGAGGCAGATTGAGACCTCAGGAAAAATCACTTTTTTCATCTCCCAATCCTTTTCTTTCTCAGTTCCTGAAAATGGCTTAAAAAATCGAAACGTCGAACATTCACGAATTCCAGGCGAGGTTAAACTTGTAATTGTCGAATTCCTGAACGTGGAAACCTATACGAACAGAATATACAGGGTGTAACATAAGTACGTTAAAATATTCAAGTGACGTATTCCTGAGACAATTTTAAGAAAAAAAAAGTCTATAAACTTGTGTCCGGAAATGCTTCGTTTCGGAGATACATGGTGTAGAAATTGAATTTTTTTGTTCGCTTTTCAAAAATAACTTTTGCAAAAAATAAGTTATTTGCACGAAATTTGGTACCCGGAGTTTTTTTGACGTGGGAAATCATAATTTCGTATTAATTTTCATGTAACATCTAGAGGGCGCTGCGTACGCTGTCATTATTTATTTCAAAATGCCCTAACATTTTTTCAGTAAAATTTTGGTACTTTTCATGAAAAAACCTTATTCCCACACCTTTTCCAAGTAAAAAAGGTACACTTCCCCAACAACGCTGGAGGTGATCGTTTTCGAGATATTTACAATTTTCTATATCGATGCATGTTACTCAGCTCCTAGGGCGCTAAGTGAAGTTGCTGAGATCATTACAAAAACTAAGTATGTGGTAGGTCTCGTCAAAATAAACTACTTTTTTCCTATGAAATGTTTATCGAAAAATGATTTGTTTTCGAGATACAGATTGTTGAAATTTTTCAAAACATGGTTGGTTTTTGTCATGAGTTTTTTGCAATTTTAGTTATTTTCATCAAACTTTATACGCAGTATACCCGGACAGACTTCTTCTAAACTGAGCATTATCAAACTGCTCAATCAGTAAAGCCAAATTTGATTTCAATAATTTTTGTCACTCTCCGCTTGCAAATTAAGTTAATTAAATCGAGTAGGCTATGAACGTTCGTTTATAAAAATAGAAGTTCGCTGTCACATTCTTAACTATTCATTGACAAATTCACAGTTCAGAGTTTATGAAGTGATTTTTTGGTACCATGCCCGACTTGACGAATGCTGAAATGGCTGATATGGTTTTTGCATACGGCTTGGCTGACGGAAATTCAACCGAGGCCAGACGCATCTATCAGAAAAAGGTATCCCCAACGCGTCACTCCTTGTGCAGCGACATTTGCGAATCTTCTCCGGCGACTTTCCGAATCTGGAAGCTTTGAAAGAAATTCTGCAGTAGGACGGCCACGGACTACAAGAACTGTGGAATTGGAGGAGGCGATCCAGAGACAAGTACAAGAAAAATTAGTCAAACTTTAAATGTGAGTCACATGACCGTTTACAGAATTCCAAAGGAACAGCAATCATATCCTTATCAAATTCAGCGTGTTCAGGCACTTACGTTACGTGATTTTCAACCTCGTAACGAATTTGCTCAATGGCTTCAAAGAAAAGTCGAACAACATCCCAAATTTTATCGAAAATCCTCTTCACAGATGAGGCTAATTTTTCAAGAAATGGTATCATTAACTTCCATAACAACCACATCTGGGCGGAAGATAACCCACATGCGATAACGCAAACTCATTTCCAAGACAGATTCTCTTTTAATGTATGGGTAGGCATAATTGGGGATTATTTAATTGGGCCCTATTTTCTCCCCTTACGTTTGGATGGACATGCTTGCCAAAATTTTTTGGAACACGAGCTTCCCCAGCTTATGGAAGATGTTCCCATTGGTCTCCGAAATCACTCTTGGTTTATGAACGATGGAGCCCCTGCTGATTTTAGTCTGATAGCAAGAAATTTCTTAGACGTAGTATATCCCCAACGATGGATAGGAAGAGGAGGCACTCAGCATTGGCCCCCGAGGACACCGGACCTCAATCCCGTCGACTTTTTCTTTCGGGGACACCTTAAATTACTGTTTATGCTAGCCCCATTGGAAACGAGAAAATGTTAAGAGATCGCATCATAGCTTGCTGCGAAACGATAAGAAGCATAGTACTTCTCCGGATTGTTTTTTTACAAACTCCAAAATGTAGCACTTTCTAATTGAATAATTAAACCTGACAATTTTTTTTTTATTTGGATCGATTAAGCAGTTTGATAATGCTCAGTTTGAAAGAAGTATGTGTTTAAAGTTTGATGAAAATAACTGCAGTTGCAAATAACTTATGACAAAAACCAACCATGTTTTGAAAAATTTCAACAATCTGTATCTCGAAAACAAATCATTTTTCGATAAACATTTCATAGGGAAAAAGTAGTTTATTTTGACGAGACCTACCACATACTTAGTTTTTGTAATGTTCTCAGCAACTTCACTTAACGCCCTAGGAGCTAAGTAACATGCATCGATATAGAAAATTGTAAATATCCCGAAAACGATCACCTCCAGCGTTGTTGAGGAAGTGTACCTTTTTTACTTGGAAAAGGTGTGGGAATAAGGTTTTTTCATGAAAAGTACCAAAAGTTCACTGTCAAAAATGTTAGGGCAATTTGAAATAAATAATGACAGCGTACGCAGCGCCCTCTAGATGTTACATGAAAATTAATACAAAATTATGATTTCTCACGTCAAAAGAACCCCGGGTACCGAATTTAGTGCAAATAACTTAGTTTTGGCAAAAGTTATTTTTGAAAAGCGAACAAAAAAATTCAATTTCAACACCCTGTATCTCCAAAACGAAGCATTTCCGGACACAAGTTTATATGGACTTTTTTCTCAAAATTGTCTCAGGAATACGTCACTTGAATATTTCAACGTACTTATGTTACACCCTGTATAATCATTTGGTATCATTAACCAACTATTGTAACACTGAAAAGAGATGTAATTTTCTGCCTATCCTGAAATTTCTGTGCTCCTCCAAGTATTTCTTCTATTTAAAGACGTAATTTTCGATTCATTCGACAGAAGTTATTTTCTCCCTGTCAGCTTCATCAAAGAAATTCTCCGGATGAAAGGAATAGATGAAATATATCGTATCTGTGAAAGAAACTCATAACGGAATTAGCTCTATAAGAGATAATAAGACTTCCACTCCTAATATTTATCCGGATCATCCGAACGGAAACGTTTGAAAATTGAGCACCGGGTAAATATTCCCATTTGATCACAACGTATTCTCGAAGGCATCGCCTTTCTTCCGGACGATATAAAGAGAATATCAGTGATATAGACGAGAAGTCCGCTCTCGAAAAGTGTCAAAATAATCCTTCTGCTTCAGCTATCAACACCGTCAGAGCCATCGGAGGTGGAGAATGAAAATAGGAATGAAAAATTCTTGTGAAAACAACGAAAGGACTAAATTAAAAGGGAAAGAACTGAGGGGGGAACGGACTGGGATAATATAAGCAAAGTCGGATTGTCATCGATTTTTTATTGCATTATTTGATGTCGCGACGAAGTATTGCCATCATTAGTGTTCCCGAACCCTTTTTGGTTAGAAGAGACATTTCCTCTCGAAATGCTTTCTGGATTTTTTCTTTCCTCTCTTTCACTATTTTTTTCCTAAGCTGATCTCATTTGCCATTTCATATGTGAAGTAAAGATTCGAAGAATCTAATTCTTGCATGAAGAATTAGTAGCATGAATTTGAGACTTTCGGGATCCACTTCAATTCCTTTTTTTAAATTATTGAAGTTTTTGGAGGTAAGTCTACAAATATAGCCCCTCATAGTCGATGATGTATTGGTGGCTGCGTTACATACCTTTGCGTCCAACATTGTTGGTAACAGTTTATATGTGACCTATATCATCCCGTTGGCGATTGATATTTCTGTTTTATTTAAAAATTTATTTGATTTTCTATATAATTAATTTCGTCATTAGTGATATCTTTGGTTTCATGAATGAATCATATTCTAATTGGTCTGCAGAACCTGGGAGATGAAGGCACTGGATTCTGCCATATAATTATATTTCGTCCATTAGTGATTGCTTGTAAACGTAACGGTACGAGGGAACACTGAAATATATTTGCGTCGCTATCTGTATTATTTTCTAATTTTTGTTCGTATTGTCTTTGCTGGGATCCATCACATATAAAAGACAATATCATGTAGATCTCTATAAATTGTGTCCCTTGCTTATTTTTCAGAAAAAATATTCTCATGGTTGGAATACGCCAAAGGAGAGAAGGTAAGTGAAGGGAAGAGTTCCTTTCTATTCTTAGATATTCATATTTGTCATTACCGCTGTAACACAGAAAAGGGGTTGGATCGCCCGCCTAATAATCGGTTTTAATCCCAACCTTATGTTCATCCGCAACCTCATTGGAACAGTATTGTCTTGAGTAGTTCAGCGGAAATAAGAACATCTCCATTATCATTACCGAACGTGTGTTATTTCCACTACAGTATTGGAGGATAAAGGAATGCGATGAGTTCTCTGGCGAGAACTCATTGAGGAGATAAGTGCCTTTTGGAAAAAAAAAGTTAGTTGAAATTCTTGGTTGTTATGTTATGTACCTGTAATTCACCCTTTTATCAACCGAAGAAACCAAAAAGGAGGAGGTTCTCTAGTCGACGCGTATATATTTTTTTTTATGTACCACCCATAACTTTTTACTGAGACGTCCGATTCCGATAATTCTTTTTTCAGTACTTCGAAGTTGGTCCCATTTGAATTTGAAAAATGAAATCCCTCTGAATTCTGGTCCGTTAACCGATTCTATCAGGCATAACTTTGTACTGGGTTCTTCGATTTGGATGATTCTTTTTGTATTAGATAGGGTATACCTCATATTTGATCATATTTGGATTTCGAATGGAATTATCCACCCTTACGGGTAGAAAAATAGGAGATAATTGATTTTGCACTTGTGAACATTGGCACACATATGTAGTTGACAATGACAGATCGCTATTGCCATTTTTTTTGTCCCTACATCCGACACAATCATTATATTCTATGAGAGGATGGAATGATATACAAAGTAATGAAATAAACCAACCAGAACAACAAAAATAATTTATATTACAACAAATAGTTATATTACAACAAATAGTAAAATCATATTATTCAACTGGTAATAGTTGAAGTAAGGTGGATAAGTAAGTATTTTGGAAGTAATAAAAAAACAAGTGGGTAATTAGTAATTAGTAGATTTCAGCCATAAAAAATTGAAAAATAAAAACTTTTTAACAAAAAATTAATCCGACGAAATACGGAACTGAAAAGTAAAAAATAAAATAAACCTTCTCAGTCTCAATAACTAAGCTCCTAAACCAATGTAAGTAACTAATTTTGAGTCGGCGCCAAACAAACAAGCAACTCGATGCCATCATTTTACGCCTTACCTGATTCATTTGCTTGTTTGTTTGACGCCGACTCAAAATTAGTTACTTACATTAGTTTAGGAGCTTAGTTATTGAGAATAAGAAGGTTTATTTTATTTTTTACTTTTCAGTTCCGTATTTCCGTCGGTTTAATTTTTTGTTAAAAAGTTTGTATTACATTTTTTAATTCAGTAATGTATTTGAGAGGGTTTACCCTGGGGTCTTGTTAGATTTCATACATTCTTTGTTTCAACGTGTAGGTAAAATGTTCTTCCCAAAATCCGACAGATTTAATATGGTTCTCTAGGAAAACTGAGCCTAAATAATTTTTAATATAATAAATAACATCCAGAGCAAGGGCATACGAATCATAAGCACAAAACTGACAAACTGGCTAAGTCGGGAATTTATTAAGTTAGCTATCAAAAGTGTGATAAGAGTCTATTACTGTCAGACGAAATATTCAATGTCTAAAAGGTTCCTCGAAGATGTGGCCCATGCTACCTACCGAAGGGAGAATAAGTCAAGTGTAGCGGACCACATGATCGAATCTTTTCACAAAATTAATGTTCATAATGTGAAAATGATCAAACCTGTCAACGACAGTAGGAAATAAGACCAAAATAAAAATTTACTTACTGAGGATAAAGAGCCGATGTATTCCATCTTGTTTACTTTAATCCCCAAAGATATATCAAGATCCCATTAGCGATTTGAGGAATAGTCATTAGTATAAAATAACCAAATTAAAAAACCAGCTATATATTGTAATAGTATTTTTGTGAATTTTTTCTTGAACCATGTAAATGTATCATAGGGGTATTTTCTTGGGGATTGGTTCTGTATAAATATAAATAAAACCCAGTATAGAATCTGTGTTTTTTAATTTTTTGACGACGTTTCTCCTGGAAGCCTCCAGGCTTTTTCAAGTCTATAATAGAATTTTAACAATATAAGTACATTTTAAAGATATAAAGTGGTGGGGTTATGTTACCTTTTTATAACACAGATTCCAACAGGTAGAAAATAAATTGACCAAATAGGCCATCATGATTGGAACGTTTCATTTTGCACATTTTTGTGATAATCTTTGAGTATTCACTTGTAGTTTGGTAATTTTCTTTTTGACAATTACCATGCGCCGCTTGGATTTAGGAAAATGGACGGTGGTTAGTTTGTTTCATTGTCGAATTTCTGCGAGGTTTGTTCGTTTCGTCTTTTGGTTGTACACTTTTGTGTTCGAGGTGTTTTGTTGGACTGTTATTTTCTCAAGCTGTTTGAAATTGAGAGAGGAGGCTGAGATGCTCGTTTTTTTGAATGAAAGGGTGACGTTTTATATAATGTTGTGGTATACTTTACTTAGTTGTCTAATATCGGTTTTATCATTTAGGGAGTTTGGGTTCTTTTTTATATGAATCATTTCTAGGAATTCTCTTTTTTTTGTGATGGTTTCTGTTGCCAAAATTTTACTTTGCTCATAATTGAATTCATGGTTTGTTTCTCTTTTATGTTTATTTAGTGCAGTTGAACAATTTTTGGTGTATTTGTGCCCTTTTATTCTATTTTCTAAGTGTTGCGAAGTTTGTCCTATATAGACTTTATTGCAGTTTGGGTCGATGCATGGAATTTCGTAAATAACATGGGTTTTTTTTCCTTTAGGGATTTTTGTTTTTAGGTTAGAAAAAATTGATCTGTTTAGTGTGTTGTAACTTTTGTGGCCTATATTTAGGTTGTATGGTTTTATGGTTTTGCTACTTGTTCTGATAGGATTGGAATATAAGGAGGCCAATGTGTTTGTTTTGATTTGTTTTTTTCCATTTTGGATGTTTTATTGTAAAAAGGTTTATTCTTTGTTGGAAAATACCATTTATCATGGGTTTAGAATAATTGTTATTTAATAATGCTGTTTTGGCTTTTTAATGGCATTTGGGCGATACTCAGGGTCTGATAAGGTGATAGCTTTATCAGCAAGTCCAATTATGACAGATTTTTTTTTGGGATAGTGGGTGTGTCGAATTAAAGTTTAGGTATCTTCCAGACCACGTATTTTTGTATGCCATTCTGTTCTTATTTTATTATTTGTTCTATGTAGTGTTAAATCTAGGAAGTTTATTTTTTGTGTTGTTCTCTTTCAATTGTAAATTTTATTTTTTTGTGGTAATTATTAAACATGGTCTGGGTATACTCGGCTTGGTTTTTTGGGATGACAAGTATGCAATCGTCAACATACCTTCGGTATAAGGGAAGGTTGAAATTTAGCTTTTGGATGACTGTAGATTCAAGGTCTTCAAGGACTAATTGGGCAATGACACTAGATATGGAGGCCCCCATGGCACAACCTTCGATTTGTTTGTAAAAGTTTTCCTTATACTGAAAATATGTTGAAGTTAGAGCGTATTCAATGGCTATTAGAAATTCATTCAATGGTAAAGTTGTATGTTCTTTTATTTGATTCCAATTTTTTTGATTATATCTTGTGCTAGTTGAAGTGGGATATTTGTATATAATGATACTACGTCTAAGGATATTAGAATATGATCTTCTGGAATTGTGATGTTTTTAATTGTTCTTTGAATTGTGTTGAGTTTTTACATAGTATGGGTTTTATTTATGCAATTACTTAATATATTGGTAAGAAATTTTGATAATTTTCGAACGGTGATTGAATACATGAAATAATTGGTCTAAGGGGTGTGTTATTCTTTATGTAATTTTGGTAACATAGATTTTAGGTGGCAGGCATTTTGTATTTTTAGGGAGTTCGCAAGTTTTTTTTTTATGATATTTTGTTCTTCCCATCGTTTTATAAGTTATTGTTTTTTGTTTGGAAAATATTAGTTGGGTTGTTTTTGAGTTGTTTGTACGTACTATTGTCTTGTAGTAGGGCATTGATCTTTTCATCATAGATATTCGCATGCATAAGTACTGTTTTGTTTGTTTTATCAGGTTTTAACACAACCATGTTGTTGTTTTTTATAAACTTTTGTGTCTTTTTTATTTTTTGTTCTGAAAGTTTTTTTTTTTGGTTTGTGTGTTCTTTTTTTTTGAAATTTGTGATAATATTACATATATTTGATCTCAGTTCAATTTTTTCTTGTTCTTGGAGGTGGGAGTATTTGTCTCTATTGTGGCTATGATGTCGTGGTAAGGGATTTTGTCTTTTTGTTTCAACAGCATAATAGGTCCGAGTGCAAGGGTTTCTTTAATGTCCTCAGGTATGTGGATGTTAGTTGTATTTTCTAACCATGAATGTTTTATTGATTTCTGTTGGTAGTTTTTGTTTTATTCGTTAATTTTTCTGTGTTTTTGTTTACATTGTTAAAACATTTTTCATTGTTTTTTGTTTCCACTTCAATGAATTTTTTGTTGATTTCTGTTGGTAGTTTTTGTTTTAATTCGTTATTTTTAGATGTAATAGTGGTTGTCGACTTTTTTATATGTAGTTCGTTATCAGCTATAAGTAAGTTTAATAGTTGTTTTTTAATTTTCACAATTCCCTTATATTCCAATCCTATCAGAACAAGTAGCAAAAACCATAAAACCATACAACCTAAATATAGGCCACAAAAGTTACAACACACTAAACAGATCAATTTTTTCTAACCTAAAAACAAAAATCCCTAAAGGAAAAAAAACCCATGTTATTTACGAAATTCCATGCATCGACCCAAACTGCAATAAAGTCTATATAGGACAAACTTCGCAACACTTAGAAAATAGAATAAAAGGGCACAAATACACCAAAAATTGTTCAACTGCACTAAATAAACATAAAAGAGAAACAAACCATGAATTCAATTATGAGCAAAGTAAAATTTTGGCAACAGAAACCATCACAAAAAAAAGAGAATTCCTAGAAATGATTCATATAAAAGAACCCAAACTCCTAAATGATAAAACCGATATGACAACTAAGTAAAGTATACCACAACATTATATAAAACGTCACCCTTTCATACAAAAAAAACGACCATCTCAGCCTCATCTCTCAATTTCAAACAGCTATGAGAAAATACACAGTCCAACAAAACACCTCGAAAACATAAAAGCGTACAACCAAAAGACAAAACGAAAAAACCTCGCAGAAATTCGACAATGAAACAAACTAACCACCGTCCATTTCCTAAATCAACAGGCATGGTAATTGTCAAAAGAAAAATTACCAAACTCAAGTGAATACCAAAGATTATCACAAAATGTGCAAAATGAAACGTTCCAATCATGATGGCCTATTTGGTCAATTTATTTTCTACCTGTTGGAATCTGTGTATAAAAGGTAAATAACCCCACCACTTTATATCTTTAAAATGTACTTATATTGTTAAAATTCTATTATAGACTTGAAAAAGCCTGGAGGCTTCCAGGAGAAACGTCGTCGCAAAAAATTAAAAAACACAGATTCTATACTGGGTTTTATTTATATTTATACAGAACCAATCCCCAAGAAAATACCCCTATGATATTGTAATAGTATGTAACAATTTATTAAGTGTAGTTTACGTACTGATGATGGTAACTTGGTTATCGAAATACAGATATAGGTGTGAAGTGATTTAGTGTGGAAAAGGAGTTACTTGTGCAATTTTTGTTTGTATGACACCACAGGCGTCTAGCCAGTTTTCATATTTACCAATGTTTACAATAAGTTCACATGAATTCGTAATTTCTTTGTACATCTTTATCTACACTACATTTGTTTACCTGTTTGTACATTAATTTTCATATATGTACATATTTTTTTTTGTGTTCGAACACATCAAATATCTTATTGAGATTTATAATAGTACTCTATACCACACACAAGCTGAAAACTTCTAATATACGTTAATCTGAAGTGTCTTGTATTTGTAATATCCGTATTGATAATTAGGTTGCCACGATTATGTAGAATTCCATTGACAAGAGATCTGGGATATTGATTTTGGCTTAACATATATTTTATTTTCTTGAGATTCTGTACATGAAATATTCCATCACTGAAGGAGATGGCTCTATGTTTTGAACCTTTGATGATAGACGTTTTCTTGGAGAAAGGGTGATTTGAAAAAAAGTTGAGAACTCTTCCTGGATTACTAGGTTTCATATACCAATTGCTGGACAAGCTACCATCTGGATTTCTTATTATTAATGTATCGAGAAAAGGCATTCAGTTGTTTTCATCGTTTTCTACAGTAAACTGAATGTTTTGGTGGAAATTATTGAAAAGAGTCAATACCCCTGTCCCCCGAGATAGTACAGAACGGTATTGACTCTTTTTAGTAATTTCCACTCGAACATTCAGTTTACTGTAGAAAACTATTCCTTTTCTGGATATATTGATAATAAGAAATCCAGATGGTAGCTTGTCCAGCAATTGGTATATGAAACCTAGTAATCCAGGAAGAGTTCTAAACTTTTTTTCAAATCATCCTTTCTCCAGAAAAAGTCTATCATCAGAGGTTTGGAAGATAGAGCCATCTCCCTCAGTGATGGAAGATTTCATGAAAATAAAAAAATTGTTACTTCAAAATCAATATCCCAGATCTCTTGTCAATAGAATTCTACATAATCGTGGCACCCAATGATCAATACGGATAATATAAATACAAGACACTTCACGTATATTAAAGGATTATCAGAGAAAATCAGCAAGGTTCTGCAGAATCACCAACTGTCCATAGCCCTTTACAATAAAAATGAAATGAGAAAAATCTTTCCGAAATTTTAAGATGGGCTACCTGAAGAGTCACTGTCAAATCAAGTTTACAAAATCGAGTGCATAAATTGTTATAAAATATATATTGGACAAACAAAACAATTATTAGGGAATAGAGGAAACAACACAGAAAGACTGCAGGGACTTTTCTCGATCTGCAAGAACCGCTCTATCAGAACAGAACCATAATCTGGGTAATAGTTTTGATTTAAAAAATGTAGAATTTTGGAACGTGAAGAAAACGAGCGTTGGAGGTTAATTGTGGAAATGGTACCTACATATCAATTGCCATAAAAATACAGTCAATAGACAAACGAATATAGAATATCTCAATGAACTTATATTAATATAATCGCTTCCGCCATCACTTAAACTTCTGCTACCTTCAATTTGTGAGACCGGTGTATGACAGACATAAACCTACTTTCATATATATATATATATATATATATATATATATATCTTGTTTTTTTCTTGAATCCTTTTGTATTAATTTTGAGGAGTTTCTTAGGTTTTTGGATTCGTGTAGTAATAAAAGTCTATTTGATAATAAAATACGTTTCGTCCCCGGCCGGGGACATTTTCAATTCTTTATTTTTTTGTTACTTTTCATGGCTGACATTTTATTGGGAATTTATTTCTTGGCAGAAATGTTTCATGTAGAAACAGTTTTAGTTGGAGAAAAATACGAGTATATATCATGCTTGTTTTATTATTTCGGAACCACTGTAAGCAATACAGATGAAAGCAATACACTCGTTACAAAATAATAAAACAAGCATGGTATATATATATATATATATATATTGTAATATAATGAGAATTGTAAAAATACTATTGTAATATTTTTGCGTTTCACTTTGGAATACTAATTGTAGATATGTGATAGATAATTTATTTTCTACCCTGTATAATATATATTGCAATGAATATAATTGCTAGCTAACGTCACTGTTCTCTCGTCACGTTGCTGCCAATTGTTATCACTTTTGTCTCAGATAGCCGGTTCAGGCAATTGAGCCACTAGCCACTGCTTGATGTCAAATTTCAATCTATTCTATGTTTATAAGTATGATTGTTGATCATTGTGGAAAACAAACGACAAAGTATCAAAAAGCAATTATTTCCTTTATTCAGGAAAACTAAATTAACCTGGCCTACGTAGATAACTTATTCTATGGTCAATATACAAATTTTCATGGATAATCATGAGAAACAGGTCATGGATAAATAGACACAACCTCACTTTTACCTTGAAAGTGAAAATTTCTTTAATAGTTCAAAATCAAATGAAATAAATTTCTTCTGATGGAATATGAGTTATTAGTGAAATTGTTCAGTTCGTGATGTGCACTAGGAAAGTTTATACCTGACGCTGGAACTGTCGCTGTTCAATACACAACCAGAATTTGGATCCCCTTTCAATCCAATGCTCTCAGGAACTCCAATACCAGAAGAAGGAACCATACAAATCCAGAAATCTGCTTTGGAATACTTGTATATGGAGTACATACAAGGTAATGTAGTTTGCTGCTTATAATTATTGAAATTATTGAATTTTTCTTATCCTCCTAACAAAACGCGGCATTCTTCTTCAAATTATTTTCGATCTCCTTTGGCTTTGTTTTTTCCGTCACTTGGATACCATTTTTCCTCATTCCTTTTGATTTGAATTTTTGAATTCGCACACTATGTTCTCACATTTTCACTTGGTTGGGGTTATTTGTCAAAACTTATAAATGAAACTTTTTTTCCATTCTTACAGACTATTTACAATATTCAATCATAATTGTCTCTGACACTTTTCCGTTCTTATTTTCTCACAATTTCAAATCTTACATTTGACCATACTGTTCCCTGATTGGCTATTTTCATCAAGAAGTTTGTTGTTCTCCCATTGGCTATTTTTAGTTACTTACAATTTCATATACTGTATGTTTCAAGCTTATAATTTTGTTTATACATTTTATTCAGATGATTTTGTAAATCTAGACCTTTCTTGTTGTCTTTTGAACAATTATGGGTTATAATCATTATGACAGTGTATGAAATTGATTGTATTATAGTATTTGGATATTTTTATCTATTAATATTATACAGAGGCCTAATAAAGGAAATAGAATTTCAAATTATGTAAAAACAATATCTCTTGAACTAATAGCTATTAAATAATTATTCTTTTCGTGGGTTTTTTATGAAATTGTTTTCTTTTTTTTTCTTTTAAAATATATAACTGGTTTTTCATAACATAACAATATATATATATATATATATATATATATATATATATATATATATATATAATATATATATATATATATATATATATATAAACAGTGGGGAATAACGGGGATCTTCAGTCAGCACAAGTGTTGAATTATGAAAAACTCTTTAATACGTTGGACCTAGCTTTCGTTTCAATTTTGAAACTTCTTCAGGATCCTAAAATATGTAAATTACATTATTGAGAATAAATACTTGAAATGAAGGAAGTACTTAAAGTAGTCTGAGTGGTTGATCGATGAATATTAACTTTGAAAAAAAACGTAAAATATATGTAAACATTAGTCGGAATAGTGTTATAGCTTTGACGTTTCAAGTGACATTGAAGGATTTGAAATTACTACCTATGATTAATCGTCAGAAAAATATAAAATATGTAGTGGGTGTGTTAATTTTCATATTATATTCTTCGAGAATCATCAGTTTCAATTCATTTGTAAAATATAACTGTAGATTTTGCTAAGATTTTCGAAATCTGTTTTTTTGTTCATATTTTGATTGGATTTATTGATTTCAATCATTTCAAGAAATAATCTTCTAGATAAATTATTTTTTTATGAAAATGCTAGGTACAATTGGAAACTAAATAACATCCAAATGTATTGAAATCATTCCTTCAAATTCTGACCAAGCATAAAAGAGGTTTTGGGCTATTGATTTCGATGAAACCCGTTTCTCAATATTATACAAAATGTTCAAAAATCATTGTCACTTTTTTATAATTTTTTTGGTCTGAACAATATAAAATTCAACTATCTTCCATTTCATATTGGGGTTCCCTATACCTAACCTAAATAGTTTTTCAGATATTGGCTTTTTCAAATAGTAGTTCTTATTTCAATGCATTATTTGAATCAATATAGCTTTGAAACGACATTCATTTGATTTGCTCACAGAATTCTCATTTACAGTTGTTATACTTCACTTCATCGAAAATATTCACTGTTCACTAAAATGAAGTTATCATTTACATTCATATTCTGACAGTAGTTCATTAAACAGACTATACAATTCTTTTTTATTAGGTGCTCGAAATGACGACGATCCTGTTGAATACAAAGAGCCACTCTCTCTATGAAAGACTTCTCAACATTTAATAACATTTGAGGCGTCACTCTTCGAAAAGCAGCCCTTATTCTCTCCTTCATATTTTCCAGTGTGGTTGGAGGAGTGTCGTGAAACTCATTCTTCAAGTATCCCCATAGGAAAAAATCGAGGCAAGTCAAATCTGGTGATCTCGCTGGCCAATGTTGTGGTCCTCCCCTACCAATCCATTTATTCGGAAAGCACATATTCAAAAACTGCTTGACACTGAATTTCAAATGTGCCGGAGCTCCATCCAATCGTAACCACATCCGTTGTCTGATATTTAGCGGCACATTCTCCAGAAGTTCAGGCAGATCATCTCGTAAAAATTGTAAAAAAATTTGACCATTCAAGTTTCCATAAAAAAAGTAGGGTCCTATAACTTGTGTACCTATAATTCCTCCCCACACGTTAACAGACCATCTATTCTGGCGATCCATTGTGTGGAAAAAATGAGGATTCACATCACTATAATAATTGAAGTTGTGTCTGTTCACTAAGTCATTGTTATAAAAAGTAGATTCATCAGAAAATAAAATGGAATCCAAAAAATGTTCATCCTCACTAAACTTGTCCAGAACCCATAGACAAAACTCGATTCGTCGATGGAAGTCTATTTCATATAATTCCTGATGCATCTGAATACGGTACGGGTGAAATTTGTATTTTTTTTTTACCCTAGAAGTGCTCCGTCTGCTTATCCCTGTATCTTTCTCGATCGTACGTTGACTCGTATGAGGGTTTTCTATGATTGATCCCATAATAAGAAATTGATTTTCCTCATTTCCAATGATAGGTTTTGGTCTATTTGCCTTTTCATAAGCTACACTTCCAATCCTACGAATTTGATGTAGCAATCGTTTGAAAACCAACTTGTTTGGATGATTCCGGTCTGGATATTTTTGGACATACACCCTCGACGCCAAATGGCAATTCTCTAAACACTCACCAATCGCTAAAATCATATCTATCCGCTCTTGAATCGGATAAGTTTTCATTTTCGACGCTAATAATTCGGTGAATGTTTTGAATAATGTAAAACACAATAACTGAATGAAAATTCTTTCAACAAGTTGAATAAATGTCGCTTCAAAGCTAGGTTGATTCGAAGAATACATTGAAATAAGAACTACTATTTGAAAAAGCCAATATCTGAAAAACTATTTAGGTTAGGTATAGAGAACCCGATATGAAATGAAAGATAATTGAATTTTATATTGTTCAGACCAAAAAAATACAGGGTGTTCTATTTGAAATAACAAAGTTATCTTTGTCCGAAATGATAAAAAAGTGACAATGATTTTTGAACATTCTGTATAATATTGAGAAAAGGGTTTTATCGAAATCAATAGTCCAAAATTTCTTTTATGCTTGATCAGAATTCGAAGGGATGATTTCTATACATTTCTATGTTATTATCACTATGTACATCCTTTTCTATATTTTGCCCTCTCTTTACTACTATCTCTCTACTATTTAGTTTCCAATGGTACCTAGCATTTTCATAAAAAAATCAATAATTCGAGAACGGTTATAGTTAGGTACATAGTACCTTATGAAATCATATTATGTTTTCCTGGCCTATTCAAAAGTGTAACGAGTTCCATTTGAAAAAAAAACACAACTTTGATATGTCACACTTTTTTTAGCCACCCTGTAGACTCCAAAATATATTCCTTTTGCAGCTTTAATCAATATACATATAATGAAATGGAGAAATTCCCGAAAAAATTAATGGTTTGGTTTACAGGGACCCTGTCGTATGGGGTGCCCCACCCAATTATAGATGTTAAAAAACCCCTTTGTAACTTTTTGTTAATTTGTATTTCAACTTGTATCTGTATTGTACGCCAAAGTGTTTCATTTACTCTTGAATACCAGTTGTCAGAGGATCTGCTAGTTATCCCCATTTTAAACATTTTAATTTTCACATTGTATAAAGTTCAACGACGCATTGACACAATGCAAAATTCTAATATTTATGACCAGGTACTATGTACCTCTAATGACGCTTAAAGTGAGTTTATATCTCAATATTAAAGTTTTATTGTTGTTTAATGTAGTCGTTAACTAACACCACTTTCTCTTATTATATATAGAAGAAGCGAACAAGATATTCGCGAAACGTTAGCAAAGACGTAGATTAGTTTTATTTGTCCAATACCCTGCAATCGTTTCGGACTCGATTGTTAAGTTCCAAGTAGCCCATGAATATCAAAATAGCGGCTGTTAAAATAATAATAATAATTCTATTTCATCTCCATGGCGAATTGTATATCGTTTGATAAAGCTTCCCAAGCCCCACAATTCTTCCTCTGCTCCACAACTTCTCGATGAATACATGATTTTGTTTTGCGTTCGCTCCTTTTATATGAAGTTTGCTGAGTAGAAAACACATATCTTACGATTATCAGTCCTCCACTTGCTCAATTCAGAGAATGAATCCCGTACCCGAGTCCCCT
Organism: Gonioctena quinquepunctata; assembly: GCA_018342105.1. NCBI lineage: Eukaryota > Metazoa > Arthropoda > Insecta > Coleoptera > Chrysomelidae > Gonioctena > Gonioctena quinquepunctata. Next base: position 110,482 of record JAFIRS010000831.1, read on the forward strand.
GAAAATTGCTCTCTCGGGCAGAAGCACAAAACGACCGACAGCATCATTCAGGATGGAAAGTTGACCATTTCCTTTTCAAACAAAGCTGCGCGCTTGTGTTTGTCGAACTTCTCGTGTGCTTGGTTTACCAAAGGGCCTTTACATCCAGAAGAGACTTTATGCTCATTCTCGTTCGTTCTGTAGAACTTGTTTAACTTTTCAACTCGACGTACGGGAAATCTGGAAAGTAAATTGAGTCGTCGATTTCCGAAGCGGGTCGCCTGAAGTTTCCATTGATTGGGCATTGTCAGAACTATACTACTTCGAGTTGAGAGTTGTCATTATTGGGAAAATGCTATGTACGCTAATTAGCCGGAGTTCGACTAGTTTATACCATGTTGAGTAAAAATAATGAATAGAGTCGTAGTAATCGTAATAAGGTTCTCAAAGGAACATCAATGAAGGAGAACAACAGAAAGGCAGGATTCACTTTTCATCTGAAAGCATCGTGAAACTAAGTGCATAGAAAGGAAAACATTCTCAATTATTACGAGTATGTGATGAAGATTTGCAGATTTGTTACCCGGTGTAAAAATGTCCGCGTCGCTTACAATTCAATCTTTCACAATATCCAAGTCATTTCAAATATCAGCTAATATAAGTTTAATCAAAATGATAATTTGCTATTTATCTACAATGAATATCGATAATCACTTTAATATCTCTCAATAATAACTTCATTCTCTCTAATTGATTAGGATCAACTTCTCAAAACTCAAAACTTTCCCAAAAAATGAAGATCTAGTTTCAAGCTATAAAAGTAAAGGAAAATATCCTGTTCATTTTGAAGCAGATACTATCATAAAAACTTTTAACAAAAAATCAAACCGACGAAATACGGAACTGAAAAGTAAAAAATAAAATAAACCTTCTTAGTCTCAGTAACTAAGCTCCTAAACTAATGTAAGTAACTAATTTTGAGTCGGCGCCAAACAAAGAAGCAAATGAATTAGGTAAGGCGAAAAATGATGGCATCGAGTTGCGCGGTGACATTCTGATAATTTTTTTGAAGTAATTTAATGATGTTCGTTGATTGTTTGTTTGGCGCCGACTCAAAATTAGTTACTTACATCAGTTTAGGAGCTTAGTTACTGAGACTAAGAAGGTTTAAGATTATTACTTCCTTGTTTTTTTTTTATTAAAATTTTTAATTTAGAATATACTAATTACTCCCTTGTTTTTTTATTACTTCCAAAATACTTACTTACCCACCTTACTTCAACTATTACCAGTTAAATAATATGATTATCTACTTTTACTATTTGTTGTAATATAAATTATTTCTGTTGTTCTGGTTAGTTTATTTCATTACTTTGTATATCATTCCATCCTCTCATAGAATATAATGGTTTTGACGGATGTGGAACAGAAATAATGTCAGTAGCGATCTGTCATTGTCAACTACGTATGTGTGTGCCAATGTTCATAAGTGAAAAATCAATTCCCCTATTTTTCCACGCGTAAGGGTATATGATTCCATCCGAAATCTAAATATAAGGTATACCCTATCTATTAATAAAAGAATCATCCAATTCGAAGATCCCAGTACAAAGTTATGCCTGATAGAATCGGTTAACGGACCAAAATTCAGAGGGTGAGTGATCAATATCCTTCATGTTGCTACCCTTAAGGGTAGATTTCATCTTTCAAATTCAAACGGGACCACCTAAGAAGTACACCCTATCCACTGAAAAAAGAGTTATCGGAATCGGACGCCTCAGTAAAAAGTTATGCGTGATCATACATAAAAAGAAATGATGGAAAAAAAATACGGGTCGAATAGAGAACCTCCTCCTTTTTGGTTTCGTCGGTTAAAAAGCAGATACTATCAAAACTATAGAAAAAACAAAATACACCAAACATTCAAGTCCCATAATAATCTAGAAAGTAACAATAATTTTGCTGATCTCAGACCACAATCGAAATAGCACGTGAGTAAGGACTCCGCGAATAATAGATTCTCTGAAGATACCACATCAGATAAATCATTTATGAAGATTATGAATAGGAGGGGGCCAAGGTTAGACCCTTGTGGCACACCAGACCTCGCCAAAAAACTTGTCGATTTATGTCCCAAATAATTGACGAACTGATTTAAGGTAAGAAATTAGTAGCCGTATTATCGTTTCGCCCATACCATAAAAGAAAAACTTCGCTATCAAGATATCATGGTTTGTCGAAAGCTTTGGAGAAATCGGTTTAAACCACAACCGCCTGTTGCCCGCCATTAACAACTTCCCCCACCTTGTTTACTAAAGTAGATAAGTAGCATTTTATGAAAACGACAATACATACAGGGTGTTAGTGAATAAGTTCGACAAACTTCAGGAGGTGATTCTGCATGGAAAAATAATGACAGTTTGTTTTATAACTTTTGTTCGTTTTCCGAGATACGGGGTGTTTTTCTTGAAAACTGACTATTTATTTATTGCTCCGAAACCGGTCGAGATATGCAAATGAAATTCAATGAGTTTCAAGAGGTAGTTATTGCGCATTTTTAAACATGCAATTAGGAATTTTATGTTCATCATTGGCGCGCATACGAGTAATGATCCCAATTTTTTTTTAAGAAAAAAATGGTACGCCATTGAGATATTTCAAATCAAATGATCATCATTTTTGAATTCCTTGTTCAATTTGTAACAAAAAATCTCTGTTGCCTTTTTTCCGTATAAGGCGCCGTTTTTATGCAAAAAAATAAAACATCTTAACGCGTATTTTTCATTTCTCCAATACATTATCAAGAACTATATAATACAATAACGTTAAACCAGAACAATAACAGAAAATAACACTATCAAATAAATAGGCGCAAATATACAACAAATGTTCAAAATGACCTCCCTGAGACGTGATACAAGATACAAGATTCAACACTTCGCGTCATTGATTTTCGTATTCGCGCAAATATTCCTGGTGTATTTCTTATTGTCTCACAGCCAGCTATAATTCGATTCCTCAGGTCTTCATTATCGACGGGAGTGGAATAAACCCCAAATGCAAAAATCTAGAGGATTCAAATCCGGATATCGAGCAGGCCAATGTTTCGTACCTCCCCTACGAATCCAACGATTTAGATATACTGTATCTAAGTGATTACGTTCAATAATGCTAAAATGGACTGGTGCACCATCATGCATGAACCAGAAGTGTTGTCTCAGCTGTAGAGGAATTTCTTCAAGAAGTCTTCCTGTAGGAAATTAAGGTAAGAGTCGCCTGTTAGTCGACCAAATGATCATCACGTACCCCAAGCCATACATTTACTGAAAACTGATGCTGAAAATGAGCTTCAAAGATTCCATGTGGATTTTCCTCAGCCCAGAGGTGATTGTTATGGAAATTTCGTATACATTGTCGTCCAAAATTAGCCTCGTCGGTAAACAAAATGCCATTTGAAAAATTAGGAATCTGAGCATTTGATGAAGAATCCAATGGCAAAAAACTAGGGGCGGAAAAAAGTCTCTAAGTAATAGAGCTTGCACACGTTGAATATGCACACGGATACAATTGCTGTTTTTTATAATTTTAAATACAGTGAAGTTGCTTACATTCAGTATGTTGGCAATTTTCCGAGTACTTGTTTCAGGTGACTCCGCAATTAACTCAAGAACTGCTTCTTCTAGTTGCACAGTTCGTACTTCTCGAGGGCGCCCGCAGTCAGCCGCTTGTTTCTCAAATGTACCATTTTCGCGCAAACGTTGGTGAAGACGAGCAAATATTGTGCGATGGGGTACCATACGTCCTGGATGCAACTCAGCATACAATCGTCGAGCTTGCCGACCATTTCCATTACTTCGACTATAGACAAAATGCATATCTGACAATTCCGCATTTGTATAATTTTCCATACTTTTCGATGAAAAAAAAATTAATTACTTATTATCATTTATGTTATACCAAACTAAAAGCTTGAAAATGAAGAAACGCTAATTTGACATTTCGTTGAAATATTCGTATTTAACAGAATGTTGACAGTAGCCTACTAGCATCGCTACTAGATAATGTATTAAAGTAATGACAAATACGCGTTAAGATGTTTTATTTTTTTTGCATAAAAACGGCGCCCCATACGAAAAAATAGCAGGAGAGATTTTTTGTCACAAATTGAACGATAAAATATTTTTAATTCGAAATATCTCAGTGGCGTACCATTTTTTCTTAAAAAAAATTGAGATCATTACCCGTATGCAAGCCAATGATGAATATAAAATTATTAATTGCATGTCAAAGAATGCGCAATAACTACCTCTTGAAACTCACCAAATGTTAATTGCATATCCCGACCGGTTTCAAAGCAATAAATAAATAGTCAATTTTTAAGAAAACTTTAACACCCCGTATCTCGGAAAACGAAGCATTTGCGGGCAAAAGTTACACAGCAAGCTGTTATTATTTTTGGAACAAAGTTCCTTATCGTGCGTTGCGAAAGGGGGCTAGTCGGAATAAATTAAGACCAAAAGTTGTAACGACACTTTTTGCTGTAGTTGTAAGCCGTGCAGCGTGCGAGTGTTTCTCTGTCTGTGTCTCTCTCTCTCTCTCTCTCTCTCTCTCTCTCTCTCTCTCTCATAGAAAGCAAGCCAGTTATTTTCGTTTCGTCTTTCTATTGCGCATTGAACAGTGTGGTGTCGCGACGATTATTTTTGTTGAGTGTATACAGGTTTTTTGTACATAATAAATAATAAAAATCATGAATCCTGACAGTGTTTCTGCACAAGTTCCGGATATTGGAGTTAGGTAAGTAGAGATTTTATACAGACCATAATAAATGCTTATGTATTTTTAGCAAGTACGCATTATAACCTCTCTTTACTAATGTGCTAACCAAGTCATACGCGTTATAATCTCTTCATTATTGTGTGTTTAGCAAGTGTACGCGTCATAACTTTAATAAATTTAAAAGCATATTATATTTTAATATTACAATATCAATTCGTATGTACTAAAATTGAGCCTACTGATTGAGTTTATATTACATTATATTTGTTAATAAAAAAAATATATTTTTATAACTTGAAAAACAATTTTTTTATTACAATTCCTTCACTAATTAATCGAAAGGAACTTCGTTCCATCCGGGTGTCCCTTGACACCTCTCAACTTTTTTCATGCAGAATCACCCCCTGAACTTTGTCACACTTATTCACTAACACCCTGTATAATTCCTAGAATACCACGTTTTCCTAAATGTGCGTTTTTCAATGAAACTATTTTGGGACATAAAACGGAATCTCACATCAACCAAGTTCTCAACAGATCGTACATCCTGAAACTCACTAAATCTTTCTTTAATACACACATAAAGTATCACCACTCCAGCACCTAAAATATGCCTGTCCTTCGAGGAATTTATGTTCAATCCACCCAGAAAGCTTTTAGATGTTGGAATAAAAATAATTAGAAATCAATACCCACACAATGGATGAAGATTTAGTGATACTGCTGGTCCTTGGCTATAAGTTGATATTAAGATATAGAGGGTTGGGAACAAGGGTCATACGTTTTAGGTTTCCATACCGAATAGCGACTGGTTTTCAGCTTCCAAAGAAGTTTCGAATGAAAGCTATATCGTTTCTGCCTCGGTTTTAGATATCAATTTGTCATAACACTTGGAGTTTTGAATCGTTCCGCTGTTTTTTAGGAAGCTTCTTAACTCTTTAACAACGATACAAAATATATTGTTGAAATACAGTGAAATGCTGTCAATAAAAATATTACACCGTTTTATATGAAACTACACCAATTGACAATATATTCAGGGTTCTACAAAATATTACTTGATCACCTATTATTTCGGTAATTCCATTTGGCGATTGGACAGTCATGATTGGAGAATTAATCAGCCAACTACTCTTTTTCAAGTAGGTAAGTATTACATTGTGGACGTTAATAAATTAATAATGAAAGTTATTCCCTTATAATGCAAACTTTTCGAGGCACCTCTACTCGTGGACAAAATTAACGAAATTAATTTCTTCTGTATAAAACAGCTACGTCTGTATAAAATTCTTGATCATACAAATGTTGTCATTGTCATTTCAGAACAAAATTATATCACCCACCCACAAAAAAAATGATAATTTTTTTTAATACAAACAAGAATCCACCCTACTATGTTGAAAACCATTCTCTATTAAAAATGAGTTGAAACAATTATTCCATTCTTTAAGCGCACTTTTCAGGCCGTACAAGGATTTTTTCAATTCACAACATGGTATTGAGGTACGTTCTTGAGACCTAGCGGTGGATTATAATGCTAACTTTTTGAAAGACACTGTAAAACAAATTTTTTTAGCATATTGCGAACCCTTAATTCGAATTTTAACCCACTACTAGAGAATTTTGAATTTTATCCATTGAAATAACATTAAAAAAATATTTTTTATAGGTTTTTCCTTTCGCTCACACAGAAAAATTTTTTTTTGGGAATTTTGACTCATGTATTCTTGTCATTTAAGCTGAATTTCTTGCAAATAGCAGTAAATCGCGTTTATTTGCTAAACTATTGAAGATAGAAAGACTTAATAGCTAATTAGTAGTAATAGCTGTGGAACTACTGATTTGAAAATGTTTTGCCGCCATAAAATTTCAAAAAATACAATGACAAACACATTTTTCATTCAATTTTTCAACTTGGATTTCATAAATTAGTTATTATTGAAAAAAATTGATTTTTTCGTTAATTTTAAGATTTAAGTGGCTTTAACAGCTAACCCATGAGCGCTACAAAAAAATATCTCAGAGCAAAATTGTACATCATAAACCCCCCTACAAATTTTTTTTTCTATCTTCAATAGTTTAGCAAATAAACGCGATTTACTGCTATTTTTATGAAAATTCAGCTTAAATGACATTTTTCGTCGAATCCGTTGGAGTTACAAACTCGACGCAATGGGCTTTTTTGTAGGAAATTATACCTTTAACAAGAATCCATTCCCAAAAAATTTTTTTTTTGGGTGAGCGGAAGGAAAAACGTATAAAAAATAATTTTTTAATGTTATTTCAATGGATAAAATTCAAAATTCTCTAGCAGTGGGTTGAAATTCGAATTAAGGGTTCGCAATATGCTCAAAAATTTTGTTTTTTTATAAATTACAAGATTTTCAGGCGGGACTTGAAGAAAAAAAATGTTGCCCAAAAATGAAGCACCCTAATATATATATATATATATATATATATATATATACGGGGTGTCAACGAAACTATTAGACAAGTCATAACTTCTAGAATATTAGGTGTATCAAAATGAGATTTGGTGTAGGTAAATGGACTTTCACATGGCTCCGGTTTTGAATTTTTAAATGGAACACGCTGCATATTGTAACATTTCTGTATTTCTGAGACAATTCTGGATCAGAATGAGACATTTTAAAAAGTTTTTACGCCCGCTTCATTTTTTTAGAGTCACTTTTAATATTTCATCTAGGTGGCTATGATCGGACGTAAACTAATCTGAGGATCAGGTGATGTCAGAAAATTACAATCGCAAAGTTTTAGTGACTATCTGATACATAGGAATAAGACAAGTTGGCAAAATTACATTTTCGTGTCTAACTATTATTTTTCAAATGGCGACCATTTTTTGACAATCACTTTCCGAAAAAAGGATTTTTGACGAATCTAACGATACCAATTCATTTGCGGTTGGATTAAAAATAAGAACATAAATTAAATATTACTAAGGAAAATACTGGATAAAAATTTATTTACTCTTGTCAAGTGTGCATCAGCATTAGTCAATTTTATTTGATTCGATCTGATGAGGATATTGATCCAAAATTCATATACAACGAAACTTTCATAATTTTGTGAACCAGCTCCTTTTCCCACTTTCCCAGTAATATTTGCCAAATATCTTCCCTACTACACGAGTCATATTTTCCAAGACATCACTCTCGGAACTCGTTAACAAAATACACATCTAAAAGCTGAACGTAATAACATCCCCAAGAGAAACACGAAGATTCAGACTTCTTTTATTTTTTTATCAGTTCCGCTCCCTCATCTTCTGCTCCGTGACTTTACAATGTTGCCTTGGAAAAAAAACGGAGATTCATCTAATGCAAGATGAAAAAAGTACGTGTCAGAGTTGAGTGCAACTACAACGAACATCATAGCCCAAGGAGACAGTGGATTATAAGTAAGTCCGGCTCACTGGTATTTGTTCCAACAATTTTTTATCTGCTCTTTTATTCGCAGGTATTCATCGGTTCGAAATGGGGTCATTTTTTTCTTTTGTTTTGTTTCTGTTTCTTATGGGAAACGTATGTCACTATAGTAGAGGAGACCGTGGGAGGTCGACCTTCACCGATCTGATAACTCGATGAGACATATTTTTTATCATATATAATTTATAAACAAATATGCCTATGATAACTTGCCTATCGCAAAGTGTTCATAGCTATTTTTAATTGAATTAATTTTAATCAATTTTCTTTCATCGCCTTCACTCTTTTGATAACCGAATGAATTTCATCTCAACTGATAGTTTTTAACACTCAGAATATGCCTAGGTAGGCTTGCCTACTTATTTCTGTGCATGGCTACCTGGCAAGCAGATGTGAACAGGTAAGTCAATATAGGTAACTACACCGATCTGTTAACCAATCGAAATTGATATCATAGGTAAGATAATTGAATTACAAAACCAATCGTATAGGCTTGCCTGCAAATAATCGTACATAAAATATTATTGCCAAGCTATAAAGTTTTAGAATTTTAGCTATTTGATAGGTGCGAGAGAGAAAGTAGAGCGTCCGAGGTCCGTGTGATAGAACAGGACACAACATAGCAGCTGCACGCTACCTGACCGTTGAATGTATCCGAGTGCACATGCTCGTGTACATGTGAGTGACAGTGACAGCATTTATTTACACTCGACAGGAATTTTGAACTCTTTTATATGCTTTGTAATAAACGCTTTTAACAACATAAATGTATTAAATTTTATTTTTCAATATTGATGACTTTTTTTTTATACTAAAATTTTAAATGTAACACTTATTCTTTCCCGCTTTACGGCATTTATTTGATTATAAATAAAAAATAAATTATTCTTTATTTAATTTTAAATAAAAAATATAGATTTTTTTATCATTTTTAAATTTTATAATTTAGCTTCGGAATGAAAAAAAAAATTGTTGTATTTTTTTTCTATTTATTAATATATTAAATTATTTATTTTTTATTATTTCATAGCTGTAAGTATATATAGTGTGAAATAATACAAAAATTGTGATCGAAATCAGAGTTATGATAAATTAGAGTTCAAAATTACTGTCGAGTGTAAATAAATTATGTCACTGTCACTCACATGTACACGAGCATGCGCACTCGGATACATTCAACGGTCAGGTAGCGTGCAGCTGCTATGTTGTGTCCTGTTCTATCACACGGACCTCGTACGCTCTACTTTCTCTCTCGCACCTATCAATAAGCTAAAATTCTATAACTTTATAGCTTGGCAATAATATTTTATTTACGATTTTTTGCAGGCAAGCCTATACGATTGGTTTTGTAATTAAATTATCTTACCTATGATATCAATTTCGATTGGTTAACAGATCGGTGTAGTTACCTATATTGACTTACCTGTTCACATCTGCTTGCCAGGTAGCCATGCACAGAAAAATTAAAAATTAAATTCGGTTATCAAAAGAGTGAAGGGATGAAAGAAAATTTTAAAAAAAAATAGCTATGAACACTTTGCGATAGGCAAGTTATCATAGGCATATTTGTTTATAAATTATATTTGATAAAAAATATTCTCATCGAGTTATCAGATCGGTGAAGGTCGATCTCCCACCGGCTCTTAGACTATTATCATCTCTGGTTTGATCTGTTTTTTGTTCCGTTAGTACTTGGGTTTTTGAAGTAAAACTCCTTTACGCACACTTGACTAGGGAAGTAAGATGGTGAATGCGTGACGAGAGCGTTACGAAAAATGTGATCGGGTGAGGCGAACCCTCTCGACGCACGCTTGACTTGGGGAGTAAACTGGTGAATGCGTGACGAGAGCGTTACGAAAAGTGTGATAGGGCGAGGCGAACGGTCTCGACAAAAATGAATGCTTATCTCATACTAGTTGTTTATTTGTTTGTTTAACAACAAAATCCGTTCATCTAGAACTAGTTAGTGATTTAACCAAAGACGCGTTTATAGCAGCGTTTCGACGGTTTAGTTCTCGTAGGGGTAAACCAGCAGAAGTTTATTCCGATAATGGAACCACTTTTGTGGGTGCTAAGTCAGAACTAATAGATTTAGCTAGTTTCCTATCAAATAATCATAACCAAATCCAGGAAGACATCACCAATTTAGGTGTCACTTGGCATTTTATACCTGCCTATTCTCCCCATTTCGGAGGGATCTGGGAGGCAGGAGTTAAGTCGGCAAAATTGCATCTGAAAAGGGTCATAGGAGATACTTGCTTAATTTTCGAAGAATTATTAACCTTGTTAACCGAAATAGAGGCAATTCTAAATTCTCGTCCTATTTCCCCAATTTCCTCAGATCCCAATGATTTTTCCGCACTTACCCCATCTCACTTTCTCATTGGTCGACCATTAACAACACTGCCTGATCCTGATGTCACACATATCCAGACCACAAGACTGTCAAGATATCAGTTACTGCAGCAAATGCAGCAGCATTTCTGGACTCGCTGGTCAAAGGAGTTCATCTCAGAAATGCAAATAAGAACCAAGTGGAAGATCAATCAGCTTTCTCTTGAGGTTGGCGACTTGGTGGTCATAAAGGATGATCACACCTCACCACTTCATTGGCAGCTTGGACGAATAATCTCCTTATACCCTGGGCCAGACGGAATTACAAGGGTTGCAAGCATCCGAACTACATCTGGTACAGTGAAGCGATCATTTTCAAGAATTTGTCAACTCCCAGTTGAAAATGAACAGCAGTAGATACTGATAGTGTACGTAACGACAAGTGTAACGTGCAAAACCAGGAACTCTATTATATAAAACAAATGAACTGCAATTTATAATTTTCTTTTTAATTTATTTATGTGTTCAAGTTGTTTATATCTTTGAAAGTTCAACCCTTTCAAGGCGGGCGGTATGTTTACGCCTATACTATAATTGTATAATGACAGGTGAGAAACATGACGTTGAAAGAGACATGACATATTTGTCAATGATACAAGAAGTGAATAAATATTTTGCAAGTTTAACCAATTTATTTGCTTCTTATCCACAAAGAAAAGTTCAATACATAAAGTACAAAACACAAATAAAAAATGGTCGATTGAAGCTCCGTTGAACACGAGTAAGCAGGAAATTTGTCTATTCTGTAATTTTTTTCACGATTCGAGCGATATTTCAGCATCAGGTGTAGCGTAGGTCTAACCAGATTGCCCTGCAAATGTTCCAAGTTGAGCGGAAAAATTGCCCGCACAATTTTATTGCGTGTCCAGTTCGACCGGAGAATGTCTGCACTCGAAAATGATTTTATTTGCTGTTCGGAGGTCGACATCTGCATGGCTCGTATAAATACGAAAATACGAGGATATTTGTTTGAACGGAAATATTGAATCGTATGCATGAGTTTGGCGTAGTTAATGTTATGATTTGTTTGCTCGAAAATGAAATAGCAATCGAGAATTCGATCTGTCTAAATATTTATTTGTCTTTTTTATTTGTCTTTCCTGTGTGATATAGAGGGATTTCCAACGATCCATTAGCAACTAATAGTTATTTATGATTTAGGTGTTGGAATCAATTCTGATCTTACTAATCTTATCTCGGGTGATTCTCTAAGGTGGCTCACCCCTATAACTTTTTTATTATTGAAGATAGAAAAACGAAATTTTGGGGGTTGTGTATTATAGTTCAATTTACATTTTCTGATATATTTACTTGCTTTGCCGTACTTCCTGTTTGACCGGAAATGATCCCAACTTTCGATTTTTAAATGGGACATCCTATATATTTTTACTTGTTTCAATCGAGAATGACATTCTTAATCCAACAACACCTCACTTGTCAATATTTGACAAATAAAGTCATTTTTATTCCAATTTTTATTTTCCTATCTAGAATGCCATGGATCGTGTAAATCGCTTTATTCTTGATCAAGTAACATGGGAAAAATACGTCTTTGAGGCTTATGACTTCACACTCGTTTTAGGAATTATTTAAAAGTCACAAATATGAATTTTTTCAGTTAACTTGATTTTTTTAAATGGAAAGGGGGTCGCTCGTCGGCTGTTTGTGAAAGATAATTTTCTTACGTATAATTTGATACCACACAGTTTCACTTTATTCTTACAATTTTTCTGAATAATTGCAAGCGATCATACCTAATAACAAATAATACGTATTCGGTATACTTATGCATAAGTCCTCTTAATCTAGTTATCCGTGACAAACAATTGAAGCTGTTGCTAGGACTACCTAAACAAATAGGCTAATGAGTATGCTGTCACTTTCAAAAATTTATTTGTTGCGTAGTTTATAATTTGATATGGAAAACTATACTAGAAACGAGAAAATTGACATGTTGCTAATTTACGGAGAAGCAAAAAAGAATGCAACTGATGCAGCTCGAATTTGTGCTCAGAGATTCCCTAATCGTCGCCATCCCACTCGGCATTATTTTCCAAAACTGGAAAGGAAAATCCGAAATGAACCAGAAGAAAATGCCAATAACTTCATCGTCAGTGAAAAAAAAGAAGTAGACGTGTTGGCCTATGTTGAAGTGGATTGTACGGCGTCAACTCGCCAAATTGTTTCTGAGTGTGATATTAGTTATTCGTCCGTTTGGAGAATTCTTCACAAATATAATTATCGATCATTCAAGTACCAACTACACCAACATCTTTACGATAACGACAACAACCGAAGATTAACTTATTGCAACTGGTTTTTGACCAAATACAGAGAAGATGAACGTTTTCGATTTAAAATTATTTATTCAGATGAAACTCGATTCACCAACTTGGGTCTGTTCAATCGGAATAATACAAGGTACTGGTCTCAAACAAATTTACATCTGATGCAAGAAGGACATTTTCAAGAGCGATTTGGTTTCAATTGCTGGATCGGAGGAAAACTTTTGGGACCAATAATTTTCGACGGACAACTTACTGCGGAAAGATATCTACAGTTCCTTAGAAATCAAATTAATGATTTCATTGAAGATTTGCCACTGGCTTACCAAGTTGATATCTATTTTCAACAAGATGGAGCGCCACCTCACAATTCTCATGTCGTAAGAGAACATCTGAATGACACCTTCCCAGAAAAGTGGATTGGCACTTATGGACCTATTCAGTGGCCTGCGAGGTAGATTATTAATATTTTTTCATAATGTATTATTTCTTTTTCATAATCTAGATCACCAGATCTTAGTCCGCTAGATTTTTTCTTTGGGGAACAATTAAAAATCAGGTTTATAACACAGCATCAGCTACTCGTGAAGAACTGGAGTATAAAGTAAGGGTGGCATTCCAGAACATCACTGCGGAACAGCTAATCAATGTGGTGCGCGCAACAATTGAAAAAGTTGAACTTTGCCGTGATCAAGGAGTAGGTTATTTCGAAAATTTAGAACCGTAATGGACTAATTTGCTACTTTTAAATAATTCTTAAAGCGACTGTGAAGTCATAAGCCTCAAAGTCGTATTTTTCCCATGTGTCAAGAATGAAGCGATTTACACGATTCATTGCATTCTAGATCGAAAAATGAAAATTGGAATACAAATGACTTTATTTGTCAAATATTGACAAGTGAGGTGTTGTTGGATTTAGAATGTCATTCTCGATCGTAATAAGTAAAAATATATAGGATGTCCCATTTAAAATCGAAAGTTGGGGTCCAAAAATGTAAATTGAACTATGATACACAACTCCCAAATTTCGTTTTTCTATCTGCAATAATAAAAAAGTTATAGGGGTGAGTCACATTGGAGAATCACCCGGTATATATGTTACAATGAATCCTTAACAAGAAGGTTCCTAAAATTTGGACGAAGTTGACAAAAAACAATTAAAAAAAAACAATTTATGGCATTATACAATTCACGGGTGTGCAAGAAGTTAGATTACACCCTGTATAATGATATACAACTCAAAGCTGAATACCAAAATTATAAAAAAACACTTGACAAACTAATACAGAAAACTAAAAAAGACTACTTCTATAGAAATAAAATAAACCAAAATTCTAATGATTCTGGAAACAGGTGGAAAACTATTATCGAAATGTGTAATAATAAGGAGAGGTAGTAATAAACCGTGTTAAAGATGAGAATGGTCAAATCATAACTGATCTTACAAAAATGGTAGACATATTCAATAAAATGTATATTCGAACAGGAAAAAATATTTCACAAAAAATTACGAGAACTTCAAACTGTAAATTCAAAGAAACCATTTACAATAACTCCATTTTTCTGTCGCCTACCAACCACAACGAAGTTGTTAATGTTATACATGATCTAAAAAATCATAAAGCTCCAGGTTCCGACAACCTGAAAGCAGAAACCCTGAAATCAGTGGCAGAATATATAGCCGAGCCAATTGTATTCATATTCAACAAAACAATAGAAATGGACCACTTCCCATCTTGTAGAGAACTATCGACCAGTATCGCTAATAACAAATTTAAGTAAAAGGAAAGATAAACGCCATGTGAAGTGGAATAAATAGAAAAATCGAATTAAACTGTTTTCTTCACATAAAAGATTCAATATAAATTGAACCAGAAAATGGTAGATCTCAGGTGAAAAACAACTACTTTCCTGGCAAATACCACGCAGAACGTTGAATGATATTCACCTAAAAATCCATGCATACCTCCATATAAATGGACATTGACTGCAAATGTTTCTTTCTGATAAGCTCCATTATGTTTAATTTATGTCGTGTTCACCTAACAATCCGCATACCGGTTTCAGGCTTTTTTGGCCCTCATCATCATCATAGAGTCCTTGATAAAAGCAAACCCACATGAGGTATATTTATAGACTTGTCTGGCTCTGGAAAATAACGGGATAAGAGGGGACTCTGAAACTTATAACATCCTACCTCAAAAAATGTTTAAACAAAAAATTTAAATCGACGAAATACGGAACTGAAAAGTAAAAAATGAAATAAACCTTCTTAGTCTCAATAACTAAGCTCCTAAACTCATGTGAGTAACTAATTTTGAGTCGGCGCCAAACAAACAAGCAAATGAATTAGATAAGGCGTAAAATGATGGCATCGAGTTGCGCGGTGACATTCTGTAATTTTTTTTCGAATAATCTAATGATTTTCGTTGATTGTTCGTTTGGCGCCGACTCATAAGGTTTATTTTATTTTCGACTTTTCAGTTCCGTATTCCGTCGGTTTAATTTTCGGTTAAAATTTGTTTATTTTTCAATTCTTGTGGTTGGAATCAAATAATTACTACCTACTTGTTTTTTGATTACTTCCAAAATACTTACTTACCCACCTACTTCAACTATTACCAGTTAAATAATATGATTATCTACTTTTACTATTTGTTGTAATTCAAAATATTTTTGTTGTTCTGGTTAGTTTATTTCATTACTTTGTATATCATTCCATCCTCTCATAAAATATAATGATTGTGACGTATGTAGGAGAACAAACACAATGACATTAGCGATCTGTCATTGTCAACTAAATATGTGTGCCAATGTTCACAGGTAAAAAATCAATTATTTCCCTATTTTTCTACCCGTAAGGGTGAATAATTCCATTCGAAATCCAAATATGATCAACTCTGAGGTATACCCTAACTAATAAAAAGAGAATCATCCAAATCGAAGAACCCAGTACAAAGTTATGCCTGATAGAATCGGACCTGAATTCAGAGGGTGAGTGATCAATATCCTTCATTTTGCTACCCTCAGGCGTGGATTTCATCTTTTAACTTCGAAATACACCCTATCCATTGAAAAAAGAATTATCGGACGTCTCAGTAAAAAGTTATGCGTGATCATACTTGAAAAAAAATTAAAAAAAAATACGCGTCGACTAGAGAAACTCCTTCTATTTAGTATCGTCGGTTAAAAACAGAGTACAAGTAGTCAAAATAAGATATAAAACAGCTAGAACGGATAGAATGTGGTGTGCCATAAGGGACCTGTTTTGGGACCACTATTTTTCTGTATTTATGCCAATGGAATATATTCAATAGAAAGCACTGGCAGAATAGTTTGTTTTGCCGATGTTACTACCGTATTTTAAGCAGGGACAAACTGGTCGGTGGTGAAACAAAACGCTGTAAAAGATTTGGAATTAATCAAAGGCTGATTCGACTACAGAAAACTATCTCTCAATATGGAAAACACACATTTCCTCCCATTATGTAACTATCATTCTTCTCTCCCAGTGAGCTCACAACCCGAAATCAAATGCAAATTAAATCCGTAGCATTTATAAAATATCTTGGAGTCATAATCGACTCCCATATGCGATGGAATTACCACATCGATTACAAGGTATAAAAATTTAGATGCGTTCTCTATAAGTTTTGACAATTACGAAATATATTCAACCAAATATTTAAAAAAAACAGTCTTGTCCAGAGTCATATAACGTATTGTATGGTAGGTTGGGGGAATTTCGAAAACTTACCTGAAACCACTAGAGGTGATACAATAAAAACTTTTTAACAAAAAATTAAACCGACGAAAAAATCAACTGAAAAGCAAAAAATAAAACAAACCTTCTTAGTCTAGATGATAATTGAGCTCCTAAACTAATGTAAGTAACTGATTTTGAGTCGGCGCCAAACAAACAATTATCTATGAAAGAAGTCATCAAAACGCAGCCGTGCATCTCGCTGCCATCATTTTACGATTCACCTAATTCAATTGCTAGTTTGTTTGGCGCCGACTCAAAATCAGTTACTTACATTAGTTTAGGAGCTCAATTATCATTTAGACTAAGAAGGTTTATTTTATTTTTGCTTTTCAGTTGATTTTTTCGTCGGTTTAGTTTTCTGTTAAAAAGTTTTTTCAGTTGCGTATTTCGTCGGTTTAATTTTTTATTAAAAAGTTTTTATTTTTCAATTTTTTGTGGCTAAAATCTACCAATTACTACCTACTTGTTTCTTGATTACTTCCAAAATACTTACTGACCCACCTTACTTCAACTATTACCAGTTAAATAATATGATTATCTACTTTTACTATTTGTTGTAATATAAATTATTTTCGTTGTTCTGGTTAGTTTATTCCATTACTTTGTATATCATTCCATCATCTCATATGATATACTGATTTTGACGGATGTGAAACAAGAATAATGTCAATAGCGATCTGTCATTGTCAACTACGTATGTGTATGCCAATGTTCAGTAGTGAAAAATCAATTATCCCCTATTTTACTACCCGTAAGGGTGGCTAATTCCTTTCGAAATCCAAATATAAGGTATACCCTATCTATTAAAAAAGAATCATCCAAATCGAAGAACCCAGTACAAAGTTATGCCTGATAGAATCGGTTAACGGACCAGAATTCAGAGGGTGAGTGATCAATATCCGTCATTTCGCGACCCTTATGGGTGGAGTTCAAATGGGACCAAATTCGAAGTACACCCTATCCACTGAAAAAAGAATGATCGGAATCGGACGCCTCAGTAAAAGTTAGGCGTGATCATACATAAAAAATATGATGGAAAAAAAATATACGGGTCGAATAGAGAACCTCCTCCTTTTTGGTTTCGTCGATTAAAAAATATTTTTGAAACTAATACTCGATGAAAACCAGAAATACTCAACTGAAAAACTATATGAAGAAGCGGATATCCTTGAACATTTTCGTAGTGAAGCTACTGTTTTCTCTGCAGAAAATGAACTTCGCCCTTTATTCTCAAAATTATGTTTTTTTTTCCCTATTACAATATAACAACCTCTATGTATAATACTTGAAAATAATAAAGACCTTTATTATTATTATATAAGACAACTATGTTGTAAGGCTATCATTCTGAAGCAATATCAAGAAAAGAGTACTCTTTTAAAACCACATCATAAGCATACAACTCGGAATGAGGATCGATATATGATACATTTTGCTATAGTTCAACCATTTTCAATTGCTGTTTCTATAGGGAGCAAATCAAAAACTCACTTCGCTAACACGAGCATGTATGCAAAGAAACGGAACGAAAAATAATGTGTACTACTCGTAAATATTCTCCGTCGGCGAAGGAAAAATCAAAAGGATAACAAAAGAGCTGATAGTCAACGTGGGTTTGAGTGACAGCTGTTCAGTTCTTCAGAAACCAATTAAAACGGACCGCAAGCCAATGATAATGCTTGTAGGTGTGTCTATACGTTGAGACTAATAAATCACCAGTTATATACGTGTTTCAGGAGGTCTGAATACATAAAAGCCAGTAGCGTCTCTGGTCTGGGATCGAAATTGGTTTTAAAATATTCTATAGTTGTGATGTGTTTTGTTGGAAAATATGGATTTTTTTCGACCATAGGAAAATGAAATTATGATGATTCGATTGCCTATTGATACATACTTTCGCGTTTCTCTCAAACAGGTCTCTCCATGTAGTGGTCGATGGAGTTTCATCTGACACTCTACTCATAAATGCTGGTGTTCCGCAAGGATCCATTCTCGCACCAACACTATTTCTACTTCACATCAACGACCTGTTGAAAGCAACTTCATGTCCAGTACACAGCTTTGCCGATGATAGTACCCTCCATACCGCTTTCTCTTCCAGGGCCCCTATATCAGCCCGTGAAACCAGAAATGAACGAGGAAGAAATGTTAATAATATAAATATGGACTTGGCAACAATTCTCGAATGGGGATCTAATAACTTGGTAGAATTCAATGCAAATAAAACACAAGCATGTCTTTTCTCTAGAAAAGCCGATCTCACTGTGCCTAACATAACTTTGTCAGGAGTAACCATACCACTGAAGCCATCCATATCGATGCTTGGTATTACTATCAGCAATAACCTTTCCTGGGAAAATCACGTGAGGTCCATTGCCAAAGTGCATCCCAAAACTTGGTTTTCTGTTTCGTGCCAAGAGCTATTTCACCCCAGTCAGCTGCTTATGATCTATAAGGCACAGATCCGACCTGTCCTGGAATACTGTTCCCATATTTGGAGTGCGGCACCTAAACATATCCTGAGGCTATTGGATTCTGTCCAAAAGGGCAATTCGTCTCGTCGGTGATGCCTCGCTTACAAACTCGCTCACTTGTCTGGAACACCGTAGAAAAGTTGGCGATTTGTCTCTATTTTATAGATATTTTCATGGGCGATGCTCTTCTGAAATATCAACAATCGTTCCTGCTTTGGCAGTCTCTTCGAGATTAACCCGTCAAGTTCAGTCATCACACCCCTTCGTGGTCACTTTGGAAACCTGCAGAACATCACTTTCCAAAGACTCGTTCATCCAACGAACAGCGAGGCTTTGGAACTCATTGCCTAGGGAGGTGTTCCCCGAGGCATACAACCTTCAGAAATTTAAGAAGAACACCAACTCCTACCTTCTTTCCCTAGGTTCCCACGATGTTCTCTGAACATTACAGGATATCCCTTTTCGTGGGAACCAGAACATAAAAAAAAAAAAAAAAAAATTTTGTTATTTTAAAGTATTTTCAAAATATTCAAATATCTAAATAAAATTTGTTATCTCCGCCTCTGCTGCTCGAAGGATTCCGCCTCAAGACTGGAAACCTTGTTTTTTATGCGTCTGCAATTGATAATGGATGAACGATAACTCATTATTCAAACTGCAAAAACTGTTCACGACTATCTATCTAAAACGCCTAGTTTGTTGGTCCATCAACTAATTGACATTAAAAAAAAAATCTCCCCTATATAAAATAGACTAATCATTATCATTTTTTTATCATTATCTAGACTGGTTGTTCTTTCATGTTCACATAGAAATATGCGAATGAATATTTCACAAGCTTTTATTTAGTTTAACTTAGTTCGTTCGTTCGTTAGTTTGGGTCATATCTTGCAAGTGAATTTTGACCGACTTCTAGTCGTCTGAATAATTTGAAATTTGGCAGGTGTTCATAATTCCGGTAACAATGTATCATGGAATTTTTGTTAGAAGAAAAAATGGGGGCTCCAATATGGCGGACGAGATTTGCAGTTATGATCCGATTTGATTCAAAATTGGTATGTGGGAGTTTTCTGCGTCAGTAATTATGAATTTTTGGTCAAAATTTATTAATTCAAGAAGACGGCTCCAAGATGGTATGATCCGATTCGATTCAAAATTTGTATGTCGGGGTTTTTGGGGTCGGATATTATGAAATGTTCATCAAAATTCATAAATTCGAGATGGCGGCCCCAAGATGGAGGACGAGTTTTGTGATTATGGTCCAATTCGATTAACAATTGGTATGTGGGGGTATTCGGGGTCGAAGATTATGAATTTTTTGTCGAAATTCAAGATGGCCCCAAGATGGAGGACGAGTTTTGTGATTATGGTCCAATTCGATTCAAAATTGGTATGCGGGGGTTTTTGGGGTCGGAGATTATATATTTTTTGTCGAAATTCATGAATTTGACATGGCTGTCCTAAGATAGAAAACGAATTTTGTGATTATGGTCCCGATTCGAATCAAAATTGGTATGCGGCGGTTTTCGCGGTCGGAAATTTTGAATTTTCTGTTAAAATTTATAAATATAAGATGGCGGCCCCAATATGGAGAACGAGTTTTCTGATTATAGTCATATTTTATTCAAAATTGGTATGTGGGGGTTGTGAATTTTTTGTCCAAATTTGTGATGCGATGTGAGAGTTTTTGGGGTCAAAGATCATTATTTTTTCCAGCTCAAAATTTACAGGGTGGAGGACCTTGTAATAACGATGTTCTATTAGAAATGAACATACTAGGGCGAACTAACCAAAAGGCAAAAAATAATATAACTAATGAAAAACGTTTTTAAAGACAAGCTTTCATTTAAGCCGTGTACTAAAAGATATAAAATAAGTTTAAGTAATCGCTCACAATGATTCAAATATTTTTTGTTGAATTATTTGGTTTCAAAAAGTTCGTTGCGCGAATTGTAATAAAATCAATACTTCGACAAGTTGTTACTTACCAACCAATCATTGTCCAATGAAATTAATTGGTACCTACTTTTACGAACACTTCGCGCGACAAAGTTTTTGAAAACACTTAATTCAACAAAAAATTATCAAATCATTGTCAGCGATGACTTAAACTTATTTTATACGTTTTAGTACACGGCTTGAATAAAAGCTTGTAGTTATTTCATTCAAGATCATTTACATATCTAGTAATAATAATAATAATAATAATAATAAGGTATACATATACAAAGTAGCAAATAAACAAAAGGAATCTGCAAAGCTTAATGGCTGTGGGCAGAATAAGTAATAACTTAAATAAAATAAAAATAAAATAGTTTTCATGATTTTAACTTACCTATATCTACTGCAATCGATATTCAAACCATACAATACTAAACAATAATAATTGTAAAGTGAATAAAATGAATGAATAAATGATAGTGTAATCCCATAAAAGAAGCCTTGTGCATGGGAAACACTGTAACAAACATTGATCCACACCGCGTAATCACATATCAAGGTGACAGTTGCATAGTTTTTTTTTGGGGGGGGGGGGAGTTATGATCAAGGTGACAGTTGCATAGTTTTGGGGAGTTATGAATATGGAGTTTTTAGGACAAAAGTGGTGTTTTGGCTATTTATAAATTTGTGTATGTCTTTTCTAGGAATGGATTGGATCCATTTTTTTATTTTATTTTTGAACATGTTGAGCGAGTTCAATCTTTTGATTACATTGGGTAATTCGTTATATAATTTGGGACCAAGGTAAGTGAAAAAACTCAAGCCTATAGCTTTTTCCGGGCGAGGTACAATCATCCCTCTATCGGTGTTATGTCTGGTGTTGTACACATGGTCAGTATGCTTTGAAGTATTCCTATCTTTGTGTTGTTTCAATGAAATAATTCTAGTAAAGAGCTCGATGATGTCGAAAATTCGAGTTTCACTGTATAAAAAATCTGTTGAGTAGTGTAAGCATACATGAGTAGTGTAAGCATACATTAGAATAACCTTTTGTGGATTTCCTAATTCATTCGTATTCTGTTGTTGTTAATATTTACCCGCACATTGTATTATTCTGTCGAATAAATTATTATTATTATTATTATACAGACAATACCAGTAGACAACTGACATTCACAGTCGCGCCAGACCACTCCTTTTTTACTAAACTATTTTCGATTTTGTGGTTGCTGTCTGGGTTCCCTAATCAGCTCATGTGTCTGGCAAATGGTGATTTAATTTTCTGATTGTTCGCCGTTCCACTGGTCTGTCTCGGTAGCGATCAACTAGCGGACTTTTACAACTTTTTTCGGACAGCCGGAGAGGATAACGCAAAAGCTAATAGCTCTGGCTGCCGCTTAGCTTCGGTAGAAAAAGTTTGCGCGAGAGCTTATAGTAGTAGTTTTGTGTTTGAAGTCAGCGGGGGAGCTTTATTCACTGTCGAAGATGCTCGTTATGTGGCATATCGAATATATTCGGTTGGTTTGGTAAGAATGATCAATATTTCAGTGATACTTTTTCCTCTATACAGGGTGTTTCAAAATTCAGTTTCAAGATTCCGGGGGCGTATTTTTCAAGTTAAAATAAGACTTTTTTTTCATAAACATGTGTCCGCAAACGCTTCGTTACCGATCTACAGAGCGTTAAAGTTTCAAGGTTTTCTTATTTTTTTCTTCATAGCTCTTTCAGTTTTTGCGATATTAAGATCAAATTTGAAATTAGGTTATTTTTAGGGTTTGATGTGAACCCTAGTATGCCGATTTATGTAGAAAACTCAATATTAGGAATCAAACCAATTGATGTGTCACAGTTCTCTGGTGAAGGGGCTTTTGAGTGCTGCTGCATTGAGGTCACTTGTCGCAATCTTATTATTGCCGTGATCTATAGACAGCCAGGCAGTAATTATAACATGTTTCTTGATAGCTTCACAATGTTCATAGATTTTTACATAAAAAAAGGCAAAGATATGGTGATAGGTGGAGACTTCAATATAATTTTCTAGGAACTGATAACAGTCTGTGCCTGCTCTCTGATACAGTTGCATCTTACGGATTAGGGATCACTGTTCTCACGCCAACAAGGATTACCGAAACATCCAGCACATGCTTGGATAATTTTATCATCTCTCATTCCCTGGAAAATTATAAAATTCTCAACATTGATTACGGAATTTCTGATCATCATTGTCAAATTATCAACATATCATACGTTGAAGAACTTAAAAAACAAGATAACCGTTATGAAATTGGTAGAAATATGGATTCCGAAAACATAGAGAGGTTCAATAATTTCCTGTGTGAAGAAACCTGGTTAGAGGTCTCTAATAACGATATAAATATTGCTTTTGAACGTTTCAGCAGTATCATATCTCATTACTTCAATCTCTCTTTTCCCATAATTAAATATAGCAATAGGAGACAAAGAAAAAAAAACGAGTGGATGAACGAGGATTTGTGAAGGTTGAGGAGTAAAATTTGCTTGTTTTCAGATTTGTCTAAGAAATACCCGGAATTGAAAAATCATCGCAAAGAACTGAACAAACAATATTCCTTGGAACTATCTAGAGCAAAATGTAGTCACATTGATAATAAAATAAATTCTTCAACAAACAAAACGAAAGCAACGTGGAACATCATTTCGGAAATACAAGGTAAAAAAAAAGGAGCTAATTTGAAAATAATACAAAATGATGAACAACTCGATGATGAGGTAGTCGCCAATAATTTCCTTAGACATTTTAGTCTTGCAACTGATAAAAGTGAAAATGATGTAGAATTTCTAACGTCGAATATTCAACTTAATGACAAATCATTTTTTTTTGGCGCCGGTGACTGAGCGTGAGGTAGTCGGTTTCATAAACAGACTGAAACCGTCCAATTCTAGTGGTCTGGACCATATATCGAACAATATTTTGAAGCGGTGTAAATATGGTATCAGCAGTGTCCTCACTTTCTTGAATAATTTAAGTTTCACCCAAGGTACTTTCCCTAACACACTGAAATCTTCCGTGATTAGGCCATTTTACAAAAAAGGTGACACGAATGAGTACTCCAATTACAGAGCGATTACATTGCTGTCAAGCTTATCAAAGCTTTTTGAAATAGCCCTGAATGAACAACTGTCAAACTTCTGTTAGTGACATAATATAATTTCCAGTAATCAACACGGATTCGTGAAAAAAAGGGGCGTAGATACAGCCTTAACAGATTTGAATATTCAGATTGTCAATGCCATTGAGTCAAAGTTGATTCCCCTTGGTTTATGTATTGATTTTTCTCGAGCTTTCGATTGTGTTGACCATTATCTCTTACTTGAGAAACTGAACCGATATGGCGTTCGAGGCATACCACTAGATTTCATTAAATCGTACCTAACAAATCGTAAGCAAGCAGTGCAAATCAACAACAGTTTCAGTCAAACCGTTAGCGTTAGTCAAGGGGTGCCTCAGGGGTCTATTTTAGGACCTCTTTGATATATAATTTTTGCTAACGACCTCATAACTTTCCTCGAAGGTATTCCAAATGTAAATATGGTTTGTTATGCCGATGACACTAATTTCCTAATTACGGAAACTAGCATCGATCGGATAATGGCTACTGCTGAAGAGGTATACACTCGGTGTTTATTATGGTCAGAAAAAAATTTCATCAATTTGAATAAGGAAAAAACGGTTTCTATTATTTTCCATCGAGGGCACAATCAAACGCTATGTAACATTAACACATATAATTTCAGTTTTCAAAACGATGTCAAGATCTTGGGAGTTATCTTTGATCAAAAGTTAAACTGGGAATCTCACATACATAATCTATGTGGTGAATTGAGATCTGCTTGCTATGCCCTGAGGTCATTAAAGGAGCACTGCAGTCAAAAAATACTCCTCACTCTGTATTATGCGAATTTTCACTCTCAAATTCGATATGGCATCATGAATTGGGGAGCTGGCACTGATTGTTCAAGAATATTAATTTTACAAAAATCCGCGTTGAGAATCCTCTGTAATCTTCCCTGGGGACACTCATGCAGGGAGTCTTATAAAAATAATAAAATTTTAACCGTAGTTGATACTTACATATACGAAATATCGTGTTATGTTCATAAGAATCTTTCATTGTTTAGCTGCAATAGATCGAAGCATAATTACTCTACCAGATTTAAGAACAATTTACTTCCGGCAAAGCACTCAACCAAGTTTTACCAAAGAAACTTGTACTACAATGGCTGCAGAATCTATAATAATTTACCTGAAGAAGTGCAAAGTGCGCCAAATATTCTCATTTTCAAAAATAGGCTCAAAGACTTGTTGACCCAAAAGAACTTTTACACACTTGACGAATTTTTTTCTTAAGAGGTTGTTGGGACCACTGTATGTCTAGTTGTATACATTTATATATCTGTGGTTTGTCGGTATTCGTGTTTTATTCATAATTTATGTTATATTTCTTGTCTTCTATGTTTACTGTGTATACTTTCATTTACTTGCGCTCTCGGCAATTTGTTATGGACATCATTGTAATGGTTTTGATAACTTATTGTTGATTAAAGTATATTATTATTATTGTAAGAATCTACAGGGATATATTTTTTCAGGGGTCAAGCCCTCTTTCGCCCCATAAACTTTTGTAGTGCGCTGCTGGTGGATTCTAACATTTGAAATACATTGTTCTGTCATTTGCAATTTTTACGCATCTGCGGCCGTTAACGAGAAAAAAGTAAAATAATTTTTGTAATTCGCTAGAGTTAATTAAATTTTTCAACGAAACAATGAAAAAGAGAATTACTGGGCTTTGACTGTTATTTTCGTTCAGACGTTTAGGTTTGTTTTGAAGCATGTGACATTATTTTAAAGTTGGTGGATGTCTCATCGTGTATTTATTTAACTTAAAATGGAAAATGAACCATGTTCATTTGAACATCTGGCTGACATCCATTTTGTTTATGGTCAGGCTAATGGTAACGGACTTGAAGCTCAGAGGTTGTACGCGCTAAGATTTCCTAATCGCCGGCTTCCCAACTATAGAACTTTTATAAATTCCCATCAGCACCTTTGGAATACGGCAGATTTCAGACTCCAAGGCACGATGCTGGCAGCCGCGACAAGCACGCAACCAGTAAGAATAGAGATTTGAATGTATAGAAACTATAATGAAGAACTTATGATTCGTAATTTTCCTTTCGTTTAATACTACAGAAATGATCTATATTTGTTCATTTTGTCATCTCGAACTTCGAGCCAGTAGGAATTGAACTGACGTGATTGTTCTCCACGACGCACACTTTGATTTATCATTGTATGAAATAGTCTGAAAAATGAGGAACCAATGATTCGTAATATTTCCATTCATTTCATACTAAAGAAATGATCTATTTTACATATGAAATTGTTTATTCTGTCATCCCAAACTCCGAGCCAGTGGGAATTTAATGACGTGATTGTTACCCAGTAGACACACTTTGATTTGTTATTGAATGAGATAGTCTGAAAAATGAAGAACTAATGATTCGTTATATTTCCATTCGTTTTATCCTACAGAAATGATCTATCTATATTTCATATGAAATTGTTTATTTTGTCATTTCGAACGTGGTTGTTCTCCACGACGCACACTTTGATTTGTTATTGAATGAAATAGTCTGAAAAATGAGGAACTAATGATTCGTAATATTTCCATTCGTTTCATACTACAGAAATGATCTTTATTTCATATTGTAACCGAACCCACCCCGGTCATATCTGATCGGTAAATTTTCTGGTCGATTTTCAAATTATTTTCAACCTTTGTTTTTTTTTAACCTTTTTTTTTTTTTGTTGTGATCGTCTAGACAGTCAGCGCCATTTCTCAGGTAGCAGGATCTGCAATCCATCTACTCTGAGGAGATAGCCTAGTATGGCATTTTTTTTTGTCGGCACACAGCCTTATATAGAAGACCCTTGAAAGGAGAGACCCTCAAATTTCCCACGTTGTGTATATTTATTTTTGTGTTCTTTAGGATACAAAGTTCTGTTCAGCTGAAGAGAAATAAAAGACAAACTTAAATAAATACATATATTAAACCCAAGAGTTACAATCTCCACTTGTTTGAAACAATTCAACGATAAAAGGCTTTACATTTTCCACAAGATACTATTGCAAATTATAAGAGTTCAGCTTATAAAAAATCGTCTCTGGTTCCGAAGCTGAGTAGATACTGCTATGTAAAGTGTTTCTGAAGTGATGAAAATTGGATTATATGAAGGTGATCGGAATATATCTGTAGTTGTAACATTGTTTCATGCCCAAAACACCTTGCCGGTGTTTTCACGGGTATATTCATAGATCGATTATCGCCAATTGAGAGAATGAAGACCATAGTACATTTCCAGCACGCAACCAAGGAGTTGCTAGACTCACAGGACTAGTGACCGGTCCGAGATTGTTTTGTGTGCACCCATACTAGACAACCCGTTACCATCCTCGGCCACTCTTTACAGTACGTTCTATTTTTTATATAGAGTTTTTAGGCGTAAAGCCGGGATCCATGCTTAGCAGAAAGTAATATTGTAGCACTACAAACATACTCATTCCAACATTTCTCAATTTAGTGAATAGTCCACTAATATATTTACCTCGCCCCACATCAAGGAGTTAGCAGGGACATCGTCCGCTGATGGACATGAATGTTTTGGAGTGCACCCCTACCCACAAACCCGTTACTTTCCACGGTCACTTTTTAGTATTGCTAATGTTGCGTAAAACCGGGATTTATTTATGGCAAGAAGCAACAATGAGACAATGATAAACATATTCAGTTCCACTACTTCACAGTTGTACTAAAATTTCTCTATTTCACTCGATGTTATAAGTAAGACACAGACTAATCGTGGCCGAAAATGCTGACTCTATAATTTAACTGAGTTGACTGGGTTGTGAGAATGAATGGCTAATATCAAATAAAGGAATTTAGTTGCAGATTCTGAATAATTGAAAGTAGTTATCATTTCTATTCGTTACGGACCTGGACTTCCCGAAGGTAATTGTGTTTTACTTCTAAATTCCATTTTGGATCCGTCCTCTTCTTCCCAGTACCAAGGAGTTAGTTCATCCTCTGGAGATGGTTTCGGTTCAGGTGCTGGACTGCCTTACGACTGATTCTGGGCTTGCTTATATAGTAAAAGGTCGTATCTAGGGAGACGGAATTTGTTTGCCCAACTTCCAAAATCCTCGACTGAAACTTGCCAATATTCGAATTTTCAGAGTGGATTTCCCATCTGAAACTTATATAAAAGTGATCTAAGATGTTTGTGGTATAATTTGTACCAGGTTTCCCTTTGGAATAAATATCGCATATAGCCAAATTTTGACTCTAAACCTGGTTGTTGACGTCCTGTTTATGGGTAACGCTTCAGGACACCTTTCCCTTTGAAACTCTATTTTCCACTCTCAAGCTTTGTAAGGTGGAAAAAAAACATGTCAGCTTGACGAGAAAAGTGTATTCTATCAATGGAGATATAGGACTAGTAGGGAACATTACAGGAAGATGCCAGGGTAGCCCGAAAATTGAAGTGTCATCCCTACATGTTCATAATATTTCCTAGATTGGGTTTTAATATTTACTAGATTTGGTTTTTCCAACTCTGAAGATACTATTATTTCTATCAGCTCTATCGAGAAAGTATATTCTTCCACTGGAGGTGTGAAATAAGTAGATAGACATTATTGAAAATTTGCAGGGTAGCGTAGAAGTTGACGGACACTCCTACATGCTTATAAAGTTCCAAGGTTCATTTTTTCTACCTGCTAAGTTACTATTATTTTGATCAGCTTGATTATTAACATGTATTCTACGATTTAGGAAGTTGTTTCAGCAGAGAAATATTATTGGAACAATACAGGGTATCGTTGAAGTTGAGTTGAATATCCTCATCTCTATAATGTTCCCAGATTTGTCCTTTCTGTTCCTAAGATTGGTATTTGTAGGCTCAGATTCATCAATGGAGTGTGTACTTCAATTCTAGATGACAAATTGTTAGGGAAATGTGATTGGGAGATGGCAGCGTAGTGCTGAAGTTGCATCGTAGGAAGTACATACCACGTTACCTAAAAAGTGTATGGCTCACACCTATATAGTGATTCATACTCACCTTGTTCTCTTCATACAGTCTTATACTTGTTATCAGTTGTCGTGCAATTCCATAACTTCAGTGGCGGAGAGGAAAAGAAATCATCGAAGGAATTTTACTTACTTTCTGCTAGATTCTTGTCATCGGAAACCCTTTTCTTGAAAGTACAGATGATTACCTGCTTGGGGTACTCTTTCTGAATGATATTCCATCCTCAGACGATGCTCTGATGTTTTCCATAGTTGACTTCATAACGCTAGTTTCTTTTTGTTTATGAAAAGAACACCCCCCCCTACCCACCAAGATCTAGGAATTTATGTAATCTAACAAGACCCGGGGTCACACCGTCTCAATATGAAATTGTTTATTTTGTCATGAGGGTTCTGGAGGGTTCTACACGAAAACATGTAGCATAGCATATCCAGCGCGTCCAAGGCTTGCTTCCGTGAGATTTTCCACGGCGCTTGCAGTTCTCCCGATAAATACTGCGCAACTGTACTAGGGATCCTGCATTTTTATCTCGTATCCTTTTTACCAACAAAGCTCACTTTTCACGCAACGAAGTAGTGAATTACCACAACGTTCATATTTGGCACTAGAAAATCCACACATGATCAGACAAACTCGACACCAGGAACAGTTCAGCGTAAACATATGGGAAGGAATAGTAGGAGATACTTCAATTGGTCCTTTTATTTTACCGCGAATTTTAAATGGTGGCACATTTAAACTTCCTACAGAACGAATTGCCTGCGTTAGTGGAGGACGTGCCTTTACAAGTTCGACAACAAATGTGGTTTATGCACGATGGGGCCCCCTGTCATTTTCGAGTCATCGTTCGCGATTATTTAGATACAGTGTTTCCCAATCGGTGGATTGGCAGAGCAGGACCAATTGCTTGGCCCCCACGGTCCCCAGATTTCAACCCGCTGGACTTCTTTCTATAGGGACATGTAAAGGGACTAGTTCATGGTGCAGAACCAGTGCCTTCCATCGAAGTTCTTACTGAACGAATTATGGATGCCTTCCACACCGTAAGAAACACTCCCGGAATTTTAGAACGCGTACGGCAGTCTATGAGGAGAAGAGTGCAAGGTTGTATCGCAGAAGGAGGAGGGCATTTCCAGCACCTTTTATAAAAAGTCAAGATTTGTTAGGTTTCTTATTTTTTAGGTAATCTTCGAGGAAAATTGTAGTTCAGATCACAAACCAAATAAGTAGCGTTTTTTGTTTTCATTGTGATAATAGGTTCCCTCCTTTTGTTAAAAATTTCAATTAAATGTAGTGAATTACAAAAAATGATTTTACTCTTTTTTTTCTCGATAACGGTCGCAGATGCGTAAAAATTACAGGAGAGAACATAATTTACAAACAAAACAAAAAATACATTGCATATGTTAGAATTTACCAGTGGCGCGAAACAAAAAAGTTTATGGGATCTCAATATCGCAAAAACTGAAAGAGCTATGAAGAAAAAATCTTGAAACTTCAACACTCTGTAGATCGGTAACGAAACGTTTGCGGACACATGTTCATGGAAAAAAAGTATTATTTTGACCTGAAAAATACGCCCCTGAAATCTTGATACTGAATTTTGAAACACCCTGAATTTATCATTACTGTGACTATGTAGCATCATCTCTTTTTGTTGCTATTTACCCTATTATACAGTGCTTCTCAAAAGTCCGCTCCCCCCCTCTTATTTTTGGAACGCTTATACATAAACAAGTGAAATTTGGAAACTGAATATTAAAGGTTGTAAACTTCCCTACTAGTGATGATAGATGACGAAATCGTCAAAGATGACGTCACAAGGCCATTGTGACCAATAATTTTAAATGGAACCCTACGGCAAGCGATACCTTTTTAAGAAGGTATCGAAAAAACCTATTCAATGATACTAATTTTGTTTGTGTTTATGGCAGTTTTGGCAACTCGCTTTTAAAAAACGCAAAGCTGTGATGAATTAAATCAGTTAATACTTGAATTCCAAATTCAAGCTCCGCCTCTGGATAGTTGTCAAATAGGCTGACGTTTTTGTTAGTCTCCCTAATTCGACGTTTTTGTAATTGTCCAAGTTTTTGTACATTTAATAATTTGTGTATTGTTGATCGAACGTTTAACTGTTTTAGCAGCTTTTGGTACTTTTAATATTTTTGTACATTTTAATAATTTGTTAAACTGTTGTGAGCCGAACGTTTAAGTGCTTCAAGAAGCGAAATGGTACGTGCTTTAGGTGATAAAGTAGCAGCAATCCAAATTCTTGTTCAAACTGGACAGAATATTCATGCAGCAGAACGCATTTTCAATGACAGGTTTCCCGATCGCCCCGTTTCGAGGACTCATTTAAGGGAG
Source organism: Gonioctena quinquepunctata (assembly GCA_018342105.1). Classification (NCBI taxonomy): domain Eukaryota; kingdom Metazoa; phylum Arthropoda; class Insecta; order Coleoptera; family Chrysomelidae; genus Gonioctena; species Gonioctena quinquepunctata. The sequence goes on from JAFIRS010000831.1 coordinate 142,041, forward strand.
CTTCTTCGTAAGTTTGAAACAACGGGTAGTATTGATGATGCGAAACGATCTGGCAAACCATAAATTTCTGATGAGACAAAAATTGATATACTGGCAGAAGTAATAGTTGATCCTACTTCTTCAACAACTCACGTTGCATCTACCTGTGAAGTCAGTCGAGGTACAGTACACAGGGTGTTAAAAAAACAAATTTCATCCATACAAATTAAAAATGGTTCATCAACTCTCAGACGACGACCCAGACCGAAGACTAGAATTTTGTGAAAATACGGAAACTAAAATCAACCAACAGCCAGACTATGTCAAAACAATTTGTTTTAGTGACGAAAGTACTTTCTATCTGAATGGAAATGTAAATACACAGAATGTGAGTTATTGCAGTGACGCAAATCCTCACCTGTTTCGTGAAACACATACCCAATTTCCCCAGAAGGTGAATGTTTGGGCAGGTATCCTGGGAAACCACATCGTTGGGCCTCTGTTTTCAAATAGTAATTCAACTGGTGAGGTTTATCTGGAGCTGTTGCAAAACGCAATAGAACCGTTAATCCTTGAAATTTTGGAAGATAATCCAGATGAATTCGGCAATTTGGAAATAACATTCCAACAGGATTGTGCTCCTCCACACTATTACGGTGCAGTAAGACGGTATTTGGATGAGGAGTATCGTGGTAGATGGATTGGACGACGAGGTTCAACGGAATGGCCAGCTCGATCACCGGACCTCACACCTTTGGATTTTTTTCTGTGAGGGTACCTTAAATCGAAGGTTTACGCCACTGAACCTGAGAATATTGACATTTAAAGCAACGTATTGTTGCAGAATGTGAGGCTGTTTCCGCAGACACATCTGCAAAAGTACGAGAAGAGTTTAAAAATAGGATATTTCACTGTCAGGAAGTAAATGGAGGTCACTCCGGGCAATTTTTTTAAGTAGATACTGATTCTTAAATCTGTAATTAATATCATACTGAATAGAATTAAAATTTTAATGTTTACTAATGAGCCATTAAAACTGACATAAACACAAACAAAATTAGTATCATTGAATAGGTTTTTTCGATACCTTTTAAAAGAGGTGTCGCTTGCCGTAGGGTTCCATTTAAAATTATTGGTCACAATGGCCTTGTGACGTCATCTTTGACGATTTCGTCATCTATCATCACTAGTAGGGAAGTTTACAACCTTTAATATTCAGTTTCCAAATTTCACTTGTTTATGTATAATCGTTCCAAAAATAAGAGGGGAGGAGCGGACTTTTGAGAAGCATTGTATGATTAATTTTTTCGTGTAATTTGTAACCAATCAAAACGTTCAATTTAGTTAAGTTACCCCGTGTAATTTCGATAATACCTGATTATACATAGAGTAGTTCCACCAATCGAAAATTTTACAATAATTTCATTTCCGTAGTAACCACATCGACATCAATATACAACAATACACAAACTAACGGGACCGTAAAATTTTTATGTTTATCAATAATTGTTCAAAAATGAGTCGATTCAGAGATTTATCATTAAATGCAATAGACGAAAGTATACAAAATACTGAGTCTCATAAAACAGTGGAAACAAAAAAGTACGTATGGAAACAATTTCTTATGTTTCGTAGTGAAAGAAACTATGTACTAAATGAATCAATTTCCACTGGAATGATAGCATCTATTTTGGAAGATTTGGCTTTCAATATGCGAAAAGATAATGGAGAAAATTGTAAAGGAAATGTGGTTAAAACGATGTGGATCGTAACGGCAAAACAAATACAAGAAAAATATATGAAGGAGTTTGATTGACCCATTCTCTAGCCCCATATTTTTAGCCGCACGAAACGCAAGAAATTCAGAAAGAAGGGAACTTCAAATGTTACCGGACAAGAGAAAGGTTAGTGCATCAGCATTTGAATATACCGAGTACATAGCAATGATAGATGCGTGGGATGAGAATATACCGAAAGGATTACAAATGAAAATTTTCTTAATTGCTTCTGTATAACTTGCGTGGAGAGGAAATGGAGGAGCGTCATGCTTGAATCATTATTTTCAAAAGGAAATTGGGAATGATGGTACTCCAACTGGTAGAATACAATATGATCCTATTTCTACCAAAACCACACAGGGAGGAGCAAAACCGTGTGCTAATAATAAATGGCTTGTACCCAACCATAATGAAGTGAGTCATTGTCCAGTGAGACTTCTAGATGAACTAATGATAAAAAGAAGCGAAAACATCAATATTGGAGTGCATGAAATTAGTAAATGGACCAAAAAGTCTGCAGAATTGACAAATTTAAATATGACAAACAAAACATTTTCAAATCATTCTCAACGAGCCACTGCTATTTCACAATTGGCAAAAGCAGGTGTATCGGAACGAGAACTTATTAAAATAACAGGATATGGTAATAGCAGTTCTATCAAACCCTACCTACAGTTAGATGAACAGCATCACCAAAACCTAATAAATAAGATGAGATCAAATTTTAAGAACGCTACAGGTTCAAGTAATAACATTATGCTTCTCAAACTTCCTGCACAATTACAAATCGTATTTCGTACGTATCGTATCGTATTTAAACTGTCAAACTGACACTCTTTGTAATTATGCAACAAGTTATCGATATATAATCTGATTATTTTGAAGTACTTATAGTATTACTACTGATTATATTTTATATTTACACCTCGCTAACTTTCCTTAGAATTTCTCTAAAGGCCGTAGATACAATCGTACCGGGTTTGTGAAAATATGAATAAACCATTATGCGCCGGAAGTAAATAATTCATGGGTCCATTTCCTATATCTTAAGCTGACAGGAGAGGTAGAAAGCATCAAGAGGGTTCAATCAACACATACTGATAATGGGAAGATATTTGAATGGGACCTCGCAATACTGGCCCTGAAGAAGAAATAAGAACATCCGAACATAGTAGAGAGGGTGGATATATTTCCGGATCCGGATTTATATTTATTTGAATACGGGTCCGGACATGTGGCGGTAACAGCCTTCTATTCAAATATGTAGGCTGTTTCGGAAATATTTTCATTGAGAATATGAATTATTGATTGAGTTAACATAGAAGGGGATATTTATGGAGATCAGAGGGTGTACGCTGACCTAAAATGGGAGTGTTGAGGGTTCAGATGAAGTATGTGCATGAAAAGGTTGGCGGCTTATTGGACAGCGTTTTGAATAAGAAAGCAGATGAGTCTTTCAACCAAATGAATTTATATTTTTGCCATAAACTGTATAGTGGTGTGAATCATAGACAAGCTTGCCAAATAACACTGATATTTTTTCAAGCAATCCGACTCCTGATGACTGCTTTTTGTGCGCAAAATAATACAACAATCGAAACCACCACATATAGTTTAATTTCCATATTGTTGATAAGAATATAACTCTTTTCTGAGTGAATACAGTCATCTCAGATCAATTAGCGTTTTCGACTCTTTCTTAGATAATAAATAGTCAAATTACTGAACATTTTCATTGCAGGCTACATTTTTATTGTGATAGATATTCAATTTCTAGGTGAAGAAAACAACTAACCTTGTTATATCCAAACTGGTGATAAAGTCAGAACTAGTGGATTTCATACTTTGCTTTGAGGAACTTATCATGATTATCACAATTTCACTTGTTAGGAACAAACGACACAAACAGTATCGAGAGGGAAAACATTCGCAATTGAATATTGTTTTTAAAATAATATCGCGACCATTGTAGTGATTCAGAATAATACGTGAACTGAACACTGTTGCCAGGCAAGACGAAAGTTTGTTAGATTCTACTAGTGTTTTTTGATCTGCTGCTGATTGAAAAAAGTTACTTAGCAACCAATCAGAAAGCACGATGTGCACGAAAATTTATTTGAACATTATTGTCTTTATCTTTAAAAACAATTGCCATTCTATCAAAAAATAATTTATATTATATGAATATTTCTAGTACGAAAACACCCGAAGCGTTTTCTCATTTTATATATGCACAGCGATTGGTGACTCCAGAATACAACAGAATTGAAAGTTACTACTTCATTCATAAATGCAACGAGTGAATCAGCGTGCAAACCGTGTATGCGAGAATATTTCCTGGCAAGTGTTCAGTTCACGTGTTGTTCTGAATCATTACAATACTCGCGATATCATTTTTATAACAATATTCAATTGCGAATGTTTCCCTTTTCTTACAAGTGACTTTGTGATAATTATGATAAGTGGCCCTAAGCAGAGTATCAAGATATGCTTTATTGTCAAAGAATGAAATTCCTAAAGACAAAGCTTAGGTACAGAGTTGAACATATAACTAATAGGTTTGTAAAAATCAAAAAATTATAAAAATAATCTGAGATTATGCACATACAGTTAGGTTATAACTAAATAAGTGGGTAAAATATAAAAATTGTCTAAGATATGCCATATACATATACATTTAAACGGCAGACCAAAAGATACAAAGTGTGGTAAATAGGCAAGGTTGAATAAAGGACAGAATTCAGTATGTGTGAAAATAAATAAATAAATGAAGACAATGTTACGTATTATGGAGCTATTGAGAAAATTTGTTATATTCATACAAGTTCGTCAAGGGTTATGAGTGAGCTCCCAAGTATGAGGAACTGCGACTAGCTAAAGGTTTAAGTTGAAGTATTCATCTAGCTAGTAGAGTGATTGTTGTATCAAGATGTTTTGTACCTCTCTTCTGAATCGCCTGAGACATGTAGTTTCTCTAGTGACAATGGAGAGATGATTATACATTTTGATGCTATTGTATGAAGTCAACTAGTTCTGATCATCTACCAGTTTGGATTTAACAATGTTATAAATAGTTGCACTAGTGGGGGAAAGTAAATATATGTCAAATTTAACGTTATTATATACATTTCATTGATTCAGCCTGTATTTATTACTATTCTTACTAATTAAGGTTTCAATATTTAATCTAACCTAGACTTTTTTCTTGTTCCTATATTTTTTATTTATTGCAAGATTTGTTATGACAACCAAGGTATGTCATCAACACGTCAGATTGCAAAGAAATATGTTTGTGTTTTCCAGTGAAAAATATGTCCCACCGACTGACGATAATTTCAAAATCAATGAATAAATTATGAGATCTGCCCTTCCCACTGGTTTCGATATATTCGAAAAAACTTCATTTATTTATCAGAAACATAAAATATCACTAGCAAACACCACCTGAAAAAAGACTCAAATGTATAACCTCACAAATTCAGTTCACCCCAGTCCTATTCGAAATCCCGAATTTATCACCAGGGTAAGACCATTTGACTACTCCCCGAATCTCGTACGTCTTCTATCCGGAGGAAAAGGCGTCACTCTTGCTGACCGACGGTGTAATAAGCAATTTCCCCGAGTCCAGCACACGCCAGAACATGAATCTCAATATCCTAATTCTTCCAGTTCCAGTGGCCAACAATTTCCCTTTGTTCGACTCCTTGAAGCTGTTCCGAGCTCCAAGAAATTCCATCACGACCGTCCATTAACGAAAGAATGGTCGAGTTGGTGTGTATGTGGGTCAGTCGTGTTACCACACGCCAGGGGTGGGGAATAAACGCTTTCCGGGGTTGGTGTGAGAATTGCAACTACTTTCTATTCGCAAGCATAACAGTATCAATTTACCAAGACCAAATTAGTCTTTAGTGAAGGACTCTTTTATCTACAATGGTTGCAAGATGTTCAACCATTTGCCAGATTATACAGTGCTTCTCAAAAGTCCTCTCCCCCCCCTCTTATTTTTGGAACGATTATACATAAACAAGTGAAATCTGGAAACTGAATATTAAAGGTTGTAAACTTCCCTACTAGTGATGATAGATGACAAAATCGTCAAAGATGACGTCACAAGTCCATTGTGACCAATCATTTTAAATGGAACCCTACGGCAAGAGACACCTCTTTTAAAAGGTATCGAAAAAACCTATTCAATGATACTAATTTTGTTTGTGTTTATGGCAGTTTTAATGGCTCATTATTAAACATTAAAATTCAAATTCCATTCAGTATGATATTAATTACAGATTTAAGAATCAGTATCTACTCAAAAAAATTGCTCGAAGTGACCTCCATTTACTTCCTGGCAGTGAAATATCCTATTTTTGAACTCTTCTCGTACTTTTGCAAATGTGTCTGCGGAAACAGCCTCACATTCTTCAACAATACGTTGTTTTAAAACGTCAATATTGTCAGGTTCAGTGGCGTAAACCTTCGATTTGAGGTACTCCCACAGCAAAAAATCAAAAGGTGTGAGGTCCGGTGATCGAGCTGGCCATTTCGTTGAACCTCGTCGTCCAATCCATCTACCACGATACTCCTCATCCAAATACCGTCTCACTGCACCGTAATAGTGTGGAGGAGCACCATCCTGTTGGAATGTTATTTCCAAATTGCCAAATTCATCTGGATTATCTTCCAAAATTTCTAGGATTAACGGTTCCATTGCGTTTTGCAACAGCTCCAGATAAACCTCACCAGTTAAATCAGCATTTAAAGAAAGATGCCCAACGATGTGGTTCCCCAGGATATCTGCCCAAACATTCACCTTCTGGGGAAATGGGGTATGTGTTTCACGAAACAGGTGAGGATTTCCGTCACTCCAATACTTCACATTCTGTGTATTTACATTTCCATTTAGATAGAAAGTACTTTCGTCACTAAAACAAATTGTTTTGACCTTCTCTGGCTGTTAGTTAATTTTAGTTTCCATATTTTCACAAAATTCTAGTCTTTGGTCTGGGTCGTCGTCTGAGAGTTGATGAACCATTTTTAATTTGTATGGATGAAATTTGTTTTTTTTTTCAACACCCTGTGTACTGTACTCCGACTGACTTCACAGGTAGATGCAACGTGAGTTGTTGAAGAAGTAGGATTAACTTTTACTTCTGCCAGTATATCAATTTTTTTCTCATCAGGAATTTGTGGTTTGCCAGATCGTTTCGCATCATTAATACTACCCGTTGTTTCAAACTTGCGAAGAAGCTCCCTTAAATGAGTCCTCGAAACGGGGCGATCGGGAAACCTGTCATTGAAAATGCGTTCTGCTGCATGAATATTCTGTCCAGTTTGAACAAGAATTTGGATTGCTGCTACTTTATCACCTAAAGCACGTACCATTTCGCTTCTTGAAGCACTTAAACGTTCGGCTCACAACAGTTTAACAGATTATTAAAATGTACAAAAATATTGAAAGTACCAAAAGCTGCTAAAACAGTTAAACGTTCGATCAACAATACACAAATTATTAAATGTACAAAAACTTGGACAATTACAAACATGTCGAATGAGGGAGACTAACAAAAACGTCAGCTTATTTGACAACTATCCAGAGGCGGAGCTTGAATTTGGAATTTTAGTATGAACTGATTTAATTAATCACAGCTTTGCGTTTTTTAGAAGCGAGTTGCCAAAACTGCCATTAACACAAACAAAATTAGTATCATTGAATGGGTTTTTTCGATACCTTTTAAAAGAGGTGTCGCTTGCCGTAGGCTTCCATTTGGTAAGGGATATTACCTACAATGATCATTTCAAAAAAGGTGTGCATTTATTACTATGTGATCGACCTTATCATAGCTTTTTAACCCTTTACTCTTCTACTTTTAATCTTATCAATTAATCTCATATACCAACATCATACTCATGTTGCTTCGTTTTTTTAGTGTCATGACCGTGATATATATATATATATATATATATATATATGATATAATTTTAGATTTATGTAAGTGCTTTGTCCATATGATTTTATTTTCTTCTTGACGACAATAGATTTTTTTTTCTCTCTATCTCTCTAAGCAAACTGTGATTGAGTACTATTTACTATTTAACATTTTATCTTTTTAACCGTCGAAACCAAAAAGGAGGAGGTTCTCTAGTCCCGTAGTTTTTTTTTTCATCATTTTTTTTTATGTATGATCACGCATAACTTTTTACTGAGGCGTCCGATTCCGATAATTCTTGAATATTGATAGAAAGAATTTTCTGTGAATTGAAAAATCCACGATTAAAATGAAGTAATTTTTTGTGAATGTCTAACAGAAAACAACTACTTCTCCGGCTAAAGCCACAATGGACATTGAACTACATCTGATAGATATTCTGAAAAGGCCCTAACTCAATAGAAAAAATCTGAAATTGAAAATTTGCATTTTCATTCAGATAGTTATTTGATTTTCTATTCCAGTCTTAATTAGGAACTCATAAAGATGAATGAGGCAAAGAAGAATGTTTTCCAAAAGAGAGTACTCACCAGAAATCATTCGTAACATTGACGCAGGAGAGACATCGCATTCCTAGGTCTTCAATATATTTTTGTCGACGAAAATCTATTTTATGAACATCCTGTTTATACTTTCAACAAATCAACCACAGCTACATTTTCGAACTCGATGAAAACAGGAAGGATAATACCCATACAGTAGAATCAACCACTGCATCTGTTCATTCTCATTATAGCAAAGTAATAAAATGCATTGAGGCAGGAGAATGCCCTGTTGGTATATTTTGTGAGGGCATTTGACAGCATGACATTATTAGACAATTTTTTTTATGTATGGTACACTCGATCCCACTAGGTTAGATTCCGACTATCTTCTAGAAAAAATACATAGAAAGTAACATTATCCCAACGGATTTTGGGGTTCCATGTAGGTCAGTTCTCGGCCCAATAATGTTCCAGTTTTATATCAATAATCTGAATAAATAAACTACAACAACGTCCATAACTATGTAAGCAGATGTTTACCTAATCATTATCTCCCATAGGGCTGATTCGACCTTGGAAAAAAAGCAATGAATGTTTACATAATTTGAACACATGGCTTTCATGAATGTAAATAATTAGGTAAAAAAGTTGTAAAACCATTAGTTTTCAGGCAAATGAAAAGTCTGACCATGTAACCACAGAGTGAAACGGAATTCTTTTCAGTGGATAGGGTGTACTTCGAAGGTGGTCCCATTTGAATTTAAAAGATGAAATCCACCCCTAAGGGTAGCAAAATGAAGGATATTGATCACTCACCCTCTGAATTCTGGTCCGTTAACCAAAACCACCAAACAAACAAGCAAATGAATTAGGTAAGGCGTAAAATGATGGCATCGAGTGGCGCGGTGACATTCTGATAATTTTTTGGAAGTAAATTAATGATGTTCGTTGATTGTTCGTTTGGCGCCGACTCAAAATTAGTTACTTACATTAGTTTAGGAGCTTAGTTACTGAGACTAAGAAAGTTTATTTTATTTTTTACTTTTTCCGTATTTCGTCGGTTTAATTTTTTGTTAAAATGTTTTTATTATATTGTCAGAAGTGATTGTTTCTCGTTTATGGATCGATTCTATACATGTATACTTATTTATTGTATTGTTCATTATTGTAAATTGTAAACTATGCTTTGTCAATGAGAATCTTATTCCTTCAGACAATAAAGTACAAATTGATTGATTGATTGATTAAATCGCTAATTTTTTGCCAATCTAAAAGAACTCGGCTAAAATATGGCAATTTTTGGGGGCAATTCAACAACACATGCACGTTATATTTTTATTATTCAAAAAATAGGTTCCTAGTCTATACAGGGTGATCCAGGGGTGCGTGCAAGCTCCAATACTTTTTTCGCGGAAAAAAGTCTCTAGGTAGTCGAGCTTGCACACGTTGAATATGGAACGGATACAAATGCTGTTCTTTAAGAATTTTAAATACAGTGAAGTTGCTTACATTCAGTATATTGGCCATTTTTCGAATACTTGTTTCAGGTGACTCCGCAATTAACTCGAGAACTGCTTCTTCTAGTTGCACAGTTAGTACTTCTCGAGGGCGCCCGCAGTCAGCCGTTTGTTTCTCAAATGTAACATTTTCGCGCAAACGTTGGTGAAGACGAGCGAATTCGAATCATTGGGTACAGCTCAGCATACAATCGTCGAGCTTGCCGACCATTTCCATTACTTCGACCATGGACAAAATGCATGTCTAACAATTCCGCATTTGTATTATTTTCCATTCTTTTCGATAAAAGAAAAATTGATTACTCATTATCATTAATGTTATACCAAACTAAAAGCTTAAAAATGAAGAAACGCTAATTTGACATTTCGTTGAAATATTCGTATTCAACAGAATGTTGACAGTAGCCTACTAGCATCGCTACTAGATAATGTATTGAAAAATGAATAATATGTTTAATTTTTTTGCATTAAAACGGCGCCCCATACGAAAGAAGGCAAGAGAGATTTTTCGTACAAATTGAACGAGGAATTCAAAAGTATTATTTAATTTGAAATATCTCAGTGGCGTATCATTTTTTTCTTTAAAATAATTGAGATCATTATCCTTACGCGCGCCAATAATGAACATAACATTCCTAATTGCATGTCAAAAATGCGCAATAACTACCTCTTAAAACTCACCAAATTTCATTTGCATATCTCGACCGGTTTCAGAGCAATAAATAAATAGTCAGTAAGAAAAGCTTCAACACCCCGTATTTAGGAAAACGAAGCATTTGCGGATAAAAGTTATATAGCAAACTGTCATTATTTTTCCATGCAGATTCACCCGCTGAAGTTTGTCGCACTTATTCACCAACACCCTGTATATGGTAAAAAAGGACTTATTCAAGTAGAAATTTGTTCAGGGAGAGCGGAATTTTTCATATTAAACAGCTATTCTACTTGAAAATCTTTTCAAAAATTCATGAAGACAAAATATCACTGAAAAAACTTCAACACCCATATAGTACTAGGAAAAAAGAACATACAGCCTTGGTCCCGAGATGTAAGAAACTAGTTGGTCGAAGGCATTGCAGCTATCTGGGCGCGAAAATATGGGATTCAGTACCGGATACGATAAAAAACATAAAAAATAAAAATAAATTCAAAAAACAGATTGAAAACTGGCTGAAAAACTGTAATGAGGTTATATTTCAGGAAACCATCAACCAGTACAATTGAAACTATCCTTGCTGTTAACTGCCACTCATTTCAACATTGTTTTTTTTTCTATTCAATTGCCTTGCACGAGTTGATTAATATTATACCTGACTTGTTTTGTTATATGTTATCTGTCCATCACCAAGAGTGGATTAATTAATTTTGTATATTCAGTTCCATTTTCAATAGGTTGGCTATACAACACACAAGAAACTCATTTGAAGTTTATTTCGTGGTACCCTGTTTATTTTTTTCCCAAATGTATTATTATTATATTACTTTAAATTGCATATATTGATTAAATAAACTTTATTATTGGAACGCGTTGTGAAAGGGGGCTAGACGGAATAAATTAAGACCAAAAGTTGTAACGACACTTTCTGCTGTAGTTGTAAGCCGTGTGGCGTGCGCGTGTTTCTCTGTCTGTCTCTCTCTCTCTCTCATAGAAAGCAAGCCAGTTATTTTCGTTTCGTCTTTCTATTTCGCATGGAACAGTGTGGTGTCGCGACGATTATTTTTGTTGAGTGTATACAGGTTTTTTGTACATAATAAATAATAATAAAAAATGATAACAATAATGAATGCTGACAGTGTTTCTGCACAAGTTCGGGATATTGCTGATGGAGTTAGGTAAGTAGAGATTTTATACAGACAATAATAAATGCTTATGTATTTTTAGCAAGTACGCATTATAACCTCTCTTTACTATTGTGCTAACCAAGTCATACGCGTTATAATCTCTCCATTATTGTGCGTTTAGCAAGTGTACGCGTCATAACTTTAATAAATTTAAAAGCAAATTATATTTTAATATTACAATATCAATGCGTATGTATTTAGCAAGCCGCGCGTGTTCTAACCTATACGCTGTTGTGTTCACGAAGTCGAGAGAGTATATATATATATATATATATATATATATATATATTGTTATGAAATGATGATATAATAAATTATTTTGTTCTTATTTCGCCCCAGACTTTGGGTGCGAATTGTTATGTATTGATAAATTGAATAATAATAGTTGTTGTTATATAATGAAGATTGCTAATAAATTTTGCTATTCTTTGTGAGCCAAATTGATATGATAGATATTTTCGCCCTGTATATGTATTGTATGCTGTAATAATAATTGCTAGCGAACGTCACTGTTCTCTCGTCACGCTGCTGCCAATTGTTATCACTTTTCTCACCACGGCTAAGCAACAGTTGGTACGCCTCTTATCTCAGATAGCCGGTTCAGGCAATAGAGCCACTAGCCACTGCTGTCTAATTTCAGTTTATTCAATGGTCATAGGTATGTTTGTTGATCATTGGAAGAAAACAAACAACAAAGTATCAAAAAGCAATTATTTCCTTTATTCAGGAAGACTTAATTTTACCTGGCCTACGAGAAATAACTTATACTAATGTGAATCTACAAATATTCACGGATAATCATAAAAATCAAATCATGGATAGATAAACAGAACCTCACTTTTTACGTGAGAGTGAAGTTTTCTTTTATAGTTCAAAATACAGTGAAATAAAGTTCTTCAAATGTGAGATACGTTATTTGTGAAATTGTTCAGGACCGGATGTGCACTATTAAAGTTTTTATACCTGGCTGGAACTGTCGGTGTTCAAGATATATCCTGAAACTGGATACCTTCTCTCTCCAATCGCTATCAAGGAACTCCAATACCATAAATCAGGAACCATACAGATGCAGAAATCAGCTTTGGACACTTGGATATGTTGTATAATTAAGGTAATATTGGTTTTTTTCTTCTAATGTTGGAATTATTTCTTTTTTTTTTCCCAAAATGTTGCGTGGCATTCCCTTGTAATTTTTTTTTCGATCTCCTCATGTGGCTTTGCTTTTCGTCACCTAGATACCAATTTTCCTTCTTCTTTTTCATTTGAATTTTTGAATTCGCGCACCAAATTGTCACGTTTCACTGTTTGGGTTCATCTTATATAATTTATATATACAACTATTTTTCCATTCTTATTACTATGTACAAATTTCAATAATAATTGCTTATGACATCACTCCGTTGTTATTCTCTCACAATTTCCAATTCTCCATATGACCATCTATTCCCTGATTGGCTATTGTCATCAAGAAGTTTGCTGTTCTACCATTGGCTACTTTTAGTTATCTACAATTTCATATACTGTATGTTTCAAATTTACAAATGTGTTGATCACTTTTTATTCATGAAAATTTTGTAAATCTAGACTTTTTGTTGTCTTTTTACCAATTATGGGTTATAATCATTATGACAGTGTATGAAATTGATTGTGTTATAGTATTTTGACATTTTTATCTATCCATATTATACATAGGCTTATAAATAAATAGAAATTCCAAAATTATGTAAAAACAATCTCTTGAAACTAATAACTATTTAGTAATTATTCTTTTTGTGGGTTTTTTTTCTTTTACAACTTATAACTGGCATAACATAACATAACAATATATATACACACACTCTGTTGTGTTTACAAAGTCCCGCGCATCTATGACGTGTACGAAAGAATAGACAGACAGAGTGCATATATATATATATATATATATATAAATAAATATATATATATATGTGTGTGTGTGTGTATGTATATGTACAATTTTTTTGCTTTTTTATTTCAATAGCGAATCAACTAAACATCGACTACTGAGGTACAAACTATAAATCAAGGAAAAAGAACATGCACAAAGATGTAGAGAATATCGTGAGAGAAAGAAATTACAAATACATTTATTCACTGGAAAACACAAAACAGTTTTTTATTTTTCTGTAAACCTCAAACTTTTCAATCGAAAATTGGAGAAGAGTTCAAATTTCTCTGAACGCTTTTGATTATAACTTAACACGTTCGCTGCTAATTAAAGTCGTATACAGGACCCCAGGGGCTGACAAGTTTTTTGGGAAATAAAAATGCTCTAGGCAAATACTAGCATGAACTAAACATGTATTATAAAAAAATCCTAATAATGACGTCAACAGGGCCATGACGTCTTTAGACGTCGTCAGCCTCCCATGATAAAAAAGTATGTGATTTACTCTACAAACATACAAAATAATATACATTTTAGAAAATAGTTATTAAAAAAATATATTTTATAAAATACAAATATTATATAAAAACATAACGAAACTCATATCCTCATTCTAATATTTCCTAAATAGAACTTTTCTTTACCTATATCTTATATAGTATAATATACTCGAAAAACGAAAACGAAACTCAAAATATAGTAAAATAAATATATAACAAAAATAATTTAATTATTTATATGAAATATAGAAAAACGCGGTTCTAAACGAAGCGCTGGCGTTCCAGGACAAGCGGGACAGTGGTAAACTGTCTCTTTTCTTATCTTATTTTTGTTACAAACCGTGCATCTTTTATGTGCATGTTTTTTCCCTTTTCCGGTTTGAGTATTTTTTTGTGGAATATGCGTTGCTAGCATTTGCCTTCTCTGAATATTTCGATCTTCTGTTTCAGGTAATAATTTTTCCAAAAATTATAGTCTATAATCATATGATAAACTTCTCAGACTCGCATATTTTTTATATAAAGGAAAAGAATGGATTAGGCTCATGTATATTATTTGTATACCCAGTATATCAATCTCTTCACCTATTTCTACAGCAACTGGTACCATAAAAAAAGATCAGAAGGAATCAACTGTCCATCAAAAGCTGAAAAAGGATAAAGAAGAAAAATCAAGGATTGAAACTCGGCAACAAAGCAAGAAGTGAGTCAGTCACCCGCCACAAAATATAAAACACCTTTTTTCTCTTTCTGAAACCAAGCCAAAAAAATCTTTTTTTATGATTGTTTTTTATGTTTTTATATGTAATTAGTTGTTACTTAGTCTGGATATGGATCAATATATCAGAGACTTTCGAGTAAGTACGATAGAAACATACTCCTTAAATAACTACACTGAAGCAGGAACTATACTGAAAGTAAATGACAATATGCGAAACTTCAAAATATTGCATAATAATATACGTAGTCTAAACAAGAATCTAGATGAATTCAAAATCCTCATCGAGGGTCTTGAGGTAGACATAGACTGTTTAGTATTAACAGAAACCTGGAAACTTCCTGACCCAAACTTGTTCAAAATTCCTGATTATGATTTGATTTACAATTATGGCGAGTTAAACCAAAATGATGGGGTAGTGGTCTATATAAAATCACACTTAAAGTACAGGTATGAAATAAAAATTATGAACAAAATAAAATTCTTAGAAATTGAAATAAACACTGAACATCAAAGTGAAAATATTATAATAAGTGCTGTATATAGATCACCATCTACAGACATAACTGAATTTAACCGCTATTTACAGATATACTTCGAGTCACTTGATTTCAAAATAAATAATCACAACCTATTCATAGGGACTTGAATATTGATATTCTGAAGTGGATGATTCAGCAAATGATTATTTGAGTATATTAAGTGAATTTGGATATATTTCTATGATAAATACCCCTACAAGAGTACAAGGAAATAGCATCTCATGTATCGATCATATATTTATTAAACCGAAAAATAACGATATAGATAAATTACTTCCGTTGGTAATACAGACATGCATTACAGATCATTTCACCACAATTTTACATATTATCTCAGAGGGTAAAAAAAATACTATAAATAATGCCATATATAAAACAAATATCAACTATGATAAATTAAAAAATAATATTCAAAACCTATGTTGGGAACCCGTTTACACCGAAATAAGCATTGAATCAGCAACAAAGAAATTCGTGGATAGACTATGAATATTGTCAGAGAGTGTACCGAAACCATAAAAAAAAAAAAAACCTTGGATGACAAATGCTCTCCTTACATCTGTAAATAAAAAAAATGAACTCTTCAAAAAACTCCAAAAACAACAGAATAACCTGGAATTGAGGCAAAGGTATAATAATTATAAAAATAAACTAACATCATTAATAAAGAAGGCAAAACAGGTTTATTACGGAAATATTATTGAGAACAATCGAAATAATTCGAAAAAAATGTGGACAGTCGTTCAAGACATCACAAAAAACCAAAAAGTAAACAGGGAAATAACCAGTTTGATAAATGAAGCCGGAGAAAACATAACCGACACGAAAGGCATTGCAAATGAGTTTAATGAAACTTTCATAAACATGGGAAAGAACTTAGCCAAAAACATAAAAATCAACAAAAATATTCTATTTCAAACACCACGAAACTTGAACTCATTTGTTATGCTTGACACGGACCATCATGAAATTGGAGAAATTTTGCGTGAATTGAAAAACAATAAATCCCCTGGTTATGATGGATTGAAATCAGAAACCTTAAAATCTATTTCAGAATATCTTATTGAACCATTGACATACATTATAAATAAATGTATGGCCTTAGGATACTGGCCTTTGGCTTTCAAGGACACAATTGTTATTCCAATATACAAGAAAGGTGAAAATGCCTTGGCCAGTAACTACAGGCCAATATCACTGATAACAAACTTTGCAAAAATATTCGAGAAGGTCCTAAGAAATAGATTAGTAACATATCTCAATAAGTATAAAATATTATCCGACAAGCAATTCGGTTTCAGGGAAAATGTGTCCACACAAGATGCGATAGTTTTCCTAACAAATAATGTATTTTCTGCCCTAGATAAAAGTATGCCTTGCTTATGTATGTTTATAGATCTAGCTAAAGCATTTGACACTGTTAGTCACCCACTACTTATGGAATCTCTAGAGGATATCGGAATAAGAGGTAAACCCCTCACACTCTTCGAAAGCTATATTTCGAACAGAATCCAATGTGTAAGAGTCCGGGCTGAGTACAGTGATAAGCTTCCCGTGGAGTTTGGAGTACCACAAGGGACCGTTCTGGGACCGATCTTATTTTCGATATATATCAATAATTTGTTCAAAATTGAAAGCTCTGGAGAAATCATAGGCTTCGCAGACGATACGGCCATCGTTTACGAAGCAGCTACCTGGGGGGAGTTAAAAATGACAGTACAAACCGATATTTCTCGTATCAAACATTGGTTTGATCAGAAGTTGTTAACAATAAATTTGGAGAAAACCCAGTATATACCATTCACATGCTACGAATCCAAGACACCTGATTTTAACTATATAGAAATATATGAAGAAGGATCGATTTCTCATATACTACCATCAAAAAGTGTTAAGTACTTGGGTGTACTCATTGATGACCATTTGAGGTGGATGTCCATATCAAATACGTGATAAAAACTACAATTTATTCTATATAAATTCAGACACCTTTGTCGCACATTACCTCAGAAAGAACTAAAAATTGTGTATTTTGCACTTGTAGATAGTCATCTGAAATACGGCATCTTGGCTTGGGGTGCAGCACTCAGAAAACACATAACACCTTTAGAAATACTACAACGAAGATTCTTGAAACTCATGTTACATAAAAAATGGGACTACTCAACAGAACTGACTTACACTTAGTCAGGAGTGTTTGACCTCAGGCAGGAATTCAGTTATAAATGTATGATCAATTATCACATAAGTAAGAAATTCAAGAAAAGCAATCATGAATATGACACACGTAGAAAAAAATTACACTTAATTCCCTTCATGACAAAATCTATAGGACAAAGATCAAATGAGTTCTTAGCGCCCAAACTCTACAACAGCATTCCCGATGAACTTAAAAACATGTCAAATAAAACATTTAAAAAAAGTCTAGAAAAATTTGTGCTGACCTGCCCTAGGGCATACGTTCATGGTTTGATAGAAACGAAAATATAATTAAATGAAGTTACATTTCATAAGGTATAAGGATAGGTAAGTATTTTGTTTCCATATCGCATCTCCCGTGCAACCAATCTCCAGATGAAATTGATCCAAATTCAAATATTCTAAAAGTCAATGTTGAATATATCTACTGTTTCTTGCTTCAATTTTAAATTTTGTATTGTGTTCTTTTATAAATTATTCAGTTATTACAGTATATATGTGTGTATTTTTTATTTTTTATATTTTTATATATTTTATATTTATATTCTTAATTGCTACACTGTTTCGGAACAAGTATTTTACTTACCGAGTATATTTACTCATCATATCATTTATTTTAGTAACCTGTGGTAGAAGTCCATTGTATCTCGAAGTGGAGTGGTATAATTTTATGAAGAAGAAAAACACGAAGTCGTCTCCACAATATAATATTAAAATCGATTAGGTCAATACCATCGATTATTGAACATGTTTCGAACCTCTATAGGTTCATCTTCAGCATATATAAAAGTATTCTACAATGAAAGAAGAACAAAGACTTAGTTACATGGGTAATATGATACGATAAGTGCTATCTGGAGATGAAAATTCAAATTAGTTTTGTAGGTTAATGTTACTAAAATTTTATATAATTCCCATGTTTATAACGTAGCCAATTGGGAAATGGGAATACCTTTCAGGGTGCGTCCCATACTTAATTGAGGGCCGAAACTTGCCGTACAAATAATTCGAAGCATGAGGAAAACAACAATGCAATGGCGGTGATTGACAGCACATAAAGAGCCAACCATCTGTCAGACTGAATTGTCGAACCTAGCCATGGAACGACGACAAGAGAACTCCATGCACGGAACAAAATTGAACTAGATGTAAATCAAAACCAAAGTGGTAACTACGCATGGTATAGTTACCACTTTGGTTTTGATTTACATCTAGTTCAATTTTGTTCCGTGCATGGAGTTCTCTTGTCGTCGTTCCATGGCTAGGTTCGACAATTCAGTCTGACAGATGGTTGGCTCTTTATGTGCTGTCAATCACCGCCATTGCATTTGTTGTTTTCCTCATGGCTTCGAATTATTTTGTATCGGCGGAAGTTTTCGGCCCTCCCAAGTTTAAGTATGGACGCACCCTGAAAGGGTATTCCCATTTTCCCAATTGGTCTACGTTATAAACATGAGAATTATATAAAAATTTTAGTAACATTAACCTACAAAACTAATTTTTGAATTTTTCATCTCCATGTAAGTAGCACTTATCGTATCATATTACCCATGTAACTAAGTCTTTGTTCTTCTTTCATTGTAGAATACTTTTATATATGCTGAAGATGAACCTATAGAGGTTCGAAACATGTTCAATAATCGATGGTATTGACCTAATCGATTTTAATATTATATTGTGGAGACGACTTCGTGTTTTTCTTCTTCATAAAATTTATTTTAGTATTTAGTATTTGTTGTTTGTTGTAGTATGCCATTATTTGATCTTTTCTATCAATTCCACCCATAAAATTATGGTACTGTATATTATTTTTGTTTTTTTTATCCCCGAAGGGCCCGGGCGACTTTCGTTCATGGTGAACTCGACCCGAGACAATTTTTCGTATATATCGCTCTTATACTACAGGCTGACGACGGCACAGCCACTTTTCTCACGAGCTAACAGCGTACTCACAAAACACCCACACATAGAAGTGTAAGTCAAATGGCAATACTCGGTTATATGTTACGCGGCTGCCAAACTGAAGATGGCGATACTGTTGTTGTGTTCTCGAATGAGTCCTGGTATCTTTCTGCGCGCGCATCATTTCTTATTGTTGTTTTCATTTTTGAGTGGATTGCGTCAACTCTTTTTTGCTTACTGCATTATATAATTGTTTTTTCGTGTAGTGTGTGATTTATATTTTTCTTTACCGAAATGGATAGTACCTCCAAGAATAAAAGATTTCTAAAAAAGTGCTGTGTCCCCTCTTGTGAAGATAGGGAGAGTACCCAACATCGGTTTCCCAAAAATGATCCCACTGTTTTTGATGTTTGGCTGAAGAATATAAACAGTGAAGAACTGAACAATGTACCCCGTGAGACTATTTATAGTAATTCACGAGTTTGTGACAGACATTTTAGTAATGAAGATAAGGTTACAGGCAGAAGAGGTTTGAAACGATATGCTGCACCTGTTTTATTTCTTCCTGGTAAGAATAATCCTAATAAATTCATTGGATATCTTGCAATTCTAGTTTTACAAGATATCAATCAGCGAGATTCACAATTTCTTGGTTGGTTGAATAATAATGTTCTACATTTTTCAGAAACTATTGAAGAACAAAGAGATATGGCAAAATTAGTAAATCTTCCGTTGCAGGTAAGAATTATTGTAATGCTATAGTTCCAAAATATATGTAATTTATAGAAAAAAACATCCATACAAATGCTGTTATTTTACAGGTCAAGAACAATATGAGGATATTTACATTTGCCAGCCCTCCACTTCCACATCTGAGCAAGAAATTCGTTTTGGGACACCTACAAGAAATAAAATTCTTGTTACCCAAGGTATGAATAGAAAAAAACCTTGGATTGTTAAATATACCTACCAATTTGTTAATTCATATCACTAAAAACTGGAGAAATTATATTTTCATTTTATTTTTAGGTCTTGAAAGGTGTGATGATAAATTCCAGTCAGAAGACTGTCCCCGCTAGTAAGCCGCTCAAAGGGGGTTTGATGAAGGAATCTGGGCATGAAAAATTCTGGAGGGACGCCTTAGAAATACTGAAAAACATGAAATTCTTCAGTAAAACGAAACAAAAATTTGTTACCACACCCTCAATAACGAATCTGAAACACACCATCAAAGGATTTTTATATCTCAAAGATAAATTGTTATATAGCAAGAATCATTTTTTGTTATTGAGGGGTTTTCAACAAGATGTTTTAGAAAATTTCTTTGGATGTTTGAGGAGTTATGGGGTTCGAGAAGTGTCACCAAGTGCTATACATGTTACCACATCATTCAAGGCCCTTCTAGTGAACAACTTTATTTCTTCACATTCACCAGGAAGTAACTGTGAAGAAGATGCCAGTGAGGGAGCTCTAGACAATTTACGTTATTTTTTAACAGAACTGTCAGAAAGTGGGGAATCTTCGGAAAGTGTGCAGTTTTCGGAAAGTGAAATTAATATCCCACTTCCAGCCAGTATTAAACTCTACCGAAGAACCAGAATAGCCAGATGTACCATTACTTACATATCTGGATTTATTGCAAAAAAAATTATAAAATTCATTACATGTACGTTTTGTAAAAATAATGTGCTCTATAGAGATAATAATCAGGATCTTGACTTTGTTGAAGGAAGACAGTATCAAAAGTCTAAATTAACGAAACCAGGAACATTTTTAACCTTTTTAGTTTCTCAATCAGTAACTAGATTATTTTATTTAATACCACGATTGTGTAATTTCAGCAAAATTTCACTAATTTTGAGGAAAATAATACTGGAGCAACTATCCTTCAGCCTGGTCAATTGCCCAAATCATTCTGGCAATGATTCAAAACTGTGTCATCTGATTGTTAGATGCTGTTTGTATTTTTGGTGTAGAAGAGTGAATGCAGTTACCAAGGGAAAAGATACAAAATTCATTAGGTTTTTGAACACTCAGCCAAACAAAGATTTCATTGATCCTGTTATATTGTCAGCTCATGAGAAATTTTTGATCAAGAAAAAACGTTCATTGAAAAAACATAGGTAACAGGAGGTTCATGAAATCAGTTGTGGAATGATCTGCGACTGAAAGATACACTAAAGTCAAGGAAAACGTCAGAGGGTCAGTAAAATTAAGACAATTAAAAACATTTTTATCAGTTAAAATTCATCCAGTGAATAGCAATTTTTTTACCAATGAGGCTTTCTTTAATCTTGCCTTGAAAATGTCTAAATCCGGAGAGTTTTTTATCCCATCATCTAACTTGTTGAAAAGTTTTGGTCCGAGATAAAGAAAGCTTTTTTGATATAGAGTAGTTCGATGTATATTTGGCATAAATTGATTTTTGAAACGGGTTGCGTACTGATGTTGCGAGTACTCTCTTTTGGAAAACATTCTTCTTTGCCTCATTCATCTATATGAGTTCTTAACACTTTTGCGGACACGATGGTATATCACGTCATTGTCCGATCTCCCACTGGGACATCGAAAAACTTATGTAACTCACTATTTCTTTGCAAAACAAATTTACGAAAATACACCCCACCAGTAAACCAAGAATTGTATTTGTCTGAACTGCGAGATCGATGCTTCCAGTAGGACCATATCCTATTTTACAGGCAAATTAGACTGGAAATTACGACGGTGTCGTCTAGGGAGCATACAGCACAAGACATCAAATCACGAGGGTGTCATCCTCAGAATGAAGAAGTCGCAGCATATACTGACAGTGCCTTTACTAACTTCTACCACTGAAATCAAGTAAACGTGTCCATTAAGACTGGAATAAAAAATCAAATATTTATCTGAATGAAAATGCAAATTTTCACTTTCACATTTTTTTTTCACACCACTCAATTACACTTCCGAGTGAAATGCTCGACCGACAAGTACCGAGATATCATGATCACATGTCATCAAATCAAAAATTATCCTAGTCACTTTTTACTGACATAAAAACTTCATTTAGTTCGGTGCCCCCTCCCCATGTTGCTATGCCAACTTTCATTCTTGAATAGAAATTGGCGTAATAGACTGTCAGTATAGTATTCCGGGCAACGTTGTGTTTTAGTACTCTTATGGCTTATGTTATTGATGACAGTTTGTTACACAGATTTTCTACTTGAGGTGTCCATGTCATTTTGTCGTTTATATATACCCCTAAAAATTTCATAGCGTTGTTACATGTAATGTTTTGATTATCAATGAGGATGGAATTCAGCCTGTCTATGGTGCTGTTGATTCTTAGTAGCATACAATTGGTTTTTTCGTTATTGATAAGTTATTTATTTCCATTAAAGTAATATTTGTTTTTTTCATGAGTGAGGTTCCTTATCCCATCCTAGATAGAGACGAAATCTTGATTACTCGAGTTCAGAAAACGATTGTAAGATATATGTAGTATCTGAGTGATAGATCATTCAAATGATAATTCGATTATTTGAATAACTCGAATACTTATCATTCGATTATGGGAATAATTAGATTATGCCCATCATTAATAAAAATAATGTTTATTATTCCCAAGAGATATTTGTTTATGGTGGGAATATAATTTTGAATTGAATCTTTTTTGTATAAGTTATATATATGTATATTATATATGTTTTACTAAATAATCATCTATAGATTATTATGAAGTCAGGGTTTATGTATATATTTTTCAATAAATTTTGAACTGAGTTCATATAGTTTTATTTATAGTTTCATCACCAAAGTTATACTCAATATTTTCATTTATTAAAATATGATTGAACATAATTTGAGGTAATTCAGTTCACAAATTTATTGTTGCTTCACTTATTGACCAAGTCTGTTTTCCACATGATTTATGTGGAATCAAAACGAAGCCAATGTAGTGAAACAGCAATAACAGAGTAAAATGCCGAAAAACAGTGTTTCGAATTTCGCGCTATATCTCTTAGCTTCGGCTGCCAAACACTGGAGGCGCTGAGAAAAGTGGTTCTGTAGTTGACATTGCAGTTACCCTTCTATGTGTGGGTGTTTTGTGAGCGTACTGAAGCAATATATCCCTATGTATCGATGGCGTCGAAAGGCGCCCTCCGCCTCCCGTGTGAGAAGCGAATGACGTCTTTAGACGCCATCCGCACTCAACGTGTTAAAAAAAAATTATTACAATTCCTTCACTAATTAATCGAAAGGAACTTCGTTCCATCCGGGTGTCCCTTGACACCTCTCAAGTTTTTTATTATTATATTACTTCAAATTGTATATATTGATTGAATAAACTTTATTATTATTATATATTCAGGGGTTGGAATGTATATGTTAAGCGTCCTCCGCCCCTGTCATCGATCGTTTCGGATCCCCGGAACGTGATCATTGCACCGGTGTTTGCGGCCGCGGTTTCCTCGTACCTCGTCGATTCTCTACCACGTTCTCCTACATCGTTGAGGGCGTTCAGGTATGCATGGATGCATGCTCTACGCTGTGTAGAATATGCGAACGCATTGTTTCTTATCGCAGTCTTGCCGCCTGCTGCGAGAAGTTTGCAAGAATGTTCGGGAGTTTTTTTGTTCCTTGTTCGGACCGTTTATTGATGGTATCCATTCGAGAAAGAGGGAGTTCCGCATAATTCAACTTAAAATAATTAATAGTTTGAAAAAACTAAAAAAAACGGTTTTATGGAAAACCAAACTAAAAAAATAGAAAATAAGAAAAAAAGTATTTTATTTTCAAAAAAGCGTGGGGTGCATGGTATTGCCTCGGCCAACAATTATCTGTGATCTGAGACATTTCTTACTTTACTGCCCTAGGTGTGTAGAGGAAAGTGACCAAATATGGAATAGTATCCATAATATGGAATACCCCCATTTTTCTCAAATGCAAACTCACACACGCAATAAACAGTGATTTTCTGTCTCTTTCTACTCCCATTTACGCGTACAAGTTGTAGCATGTCAGTCGAGCCAGCCCTTTCGTCGTAGTGACAGTGTTTTGTTTTATCGCTGCCGCATAACTTTCTAAGGTACGTAAAAAATAATTATTTTTCGTACAGAAAGTGCACACAGTATTGTTTTTATAACTTTTAGAGACCCTTTAGATGTTCTTCAGTATGTTTTAGTGGTATTAGATAGTATTACTTTCTGAAATATAAATATGTGAATATCAGTTTGAAATAGTTGGAAAATCCAAATATGGACGGATCACAGTGTCCAATTATGGACTATTCCATAATTGGACACTGTGACGTATCAGCTTAATGACTTTGTTAATTTTTTTTTTTTTTCGGGTTTTATCAGAATTGCGGGCGTCAATTGGAAAACGAAGCGAAAAGAATGGAATTCAGAGCATATGGCAGAAGCTATAAAATTAGTACGAGAAAAAAAATGGGTTATTTGAAAGCTGCAAAACACTTCGATGTGCCAAGATCTACCTTGTTTCGTTTATGTCAGAAAAACGAATTTTCTCCAGAAGAAGCCGCAGCTACTACACTCGGAAGGAAAACTGTCTTAGGGACAACCCTTGAAAATCTTTTGGTAGACTACATTTTGACGATGGAGAGCAAATTTCATGGCTTGACGAGAAATGATGTTCGAAGAATGGCGTACATGTTAGCAAGTCGTAATCAGTTGGAAAATCCATTTGGTGCGACTGGCATGGCTGGAAAAAAATGGCTCAAATTATTTCTGAAACGCCATAAGGACAAGCTATCAGTGAGAAGACCAACTGGCACGTCTTTTGCTAGAGCCTTTGGATTTAGCAAAGAAAAAGTAGGCTCATTCTTTGATCTCCTCGAAGACGTCTATGCTCAAGGAAACTAGGGTCCAAGTCGCATATACAACGTGGATGAATCAGGGCTTACCGTAGTACAGAGCAAGATACCCCAAGTGATTGGACATAAAGGAAAACGGCAGATAGCTTTTCTTACCTCAGCGGAAAGGGGTTCATTAATGACGATTGTTGTTGCCATGAACGCCACTGGTCATTTTGTACCTCCCTTTATTATATTCCCGCGCAAGAATATGAGTGATCAGCTAATGAGAGGTAGTCCCCCAGGTGCTGTTGGCATTGCTAGGCAAAATAACGTAGAAATTGTCTCCTTACCTCCCCACACAACTTCTTCACAAGCTCCAGCCACTGGACAAAACGTTTATGGGACCACTAAAAACCTATTACAGTGAAGAAATACGCATGTGGATTAGAGACAATAATCGACCACTAAGCCCTTATGATGTTGTCGAGCTGTTTGGCAGAGCTTATTTGAAAGTGCAAACTGGTGAGATTTCAGCAAATGGCTTTCGTGTAACTGGCTTATGGCCATTGAATAAAAATATTTTCACTGCGGTCGACTATCTTGCTGCGCAACAAGATGCAGTTAAAGATGGTTGCACAGTCAACGTTACATCAATGGCATCAGGTCACCAACCTGAAGTTCCATCGATGGCCAGTTTAAGAACACCTATGCCTTTAACTGAAGCTGTCACACCCAGACAAGATACAAATATTGAACCTGTACCCTCAACTTCCGGACTATCTCGCAGTGATTTAGGATTAGTCTCCGTATGACATCAGTCCCGTACCAAACGAGAAAAGGAAACCTTCTAATAGAGGAAGAAAAGCATCTGTTGCAGCAGTCATCACGTCGTCACCGTATAAGAATGACTTTATAAGACAAAAACAGGAAAAAATAAGAAAAAGAAAATAAATTACCAAAAAAGAATAGACTAAGCCTATGTCTGATTCAGATGATGAGGATGTGATGCTGTTTGATACAGACAGCGAACCCGATGCCTTGATAGGATGTACAGCTCCAGACTCTGAAGATTCGGAGTGTATTTTCTGTGGTATGCTGTTTTCGAATGACACTCATGGGGAAACATGGATCAAGTGCCTCATGTGTGCACATAATGATTGCGCTGGGCCAGAGTTTGATACCTGGATTTGCGATTTTTGTAAATAATTTGTGTTCATTTAGTATAGTATAGTATTCCATATTTGGGGTACCTATTCCATATATAGGTACCTTTATCGTTTTTTAGTTTTTGAAAATTTTTCTTACCTCAAACTGAACAAAATAATCTAAAATTGTTACAAACTTAAGTGCAAATATATGATTGTTAATAATTACCACAAAAAGTATTTTATTTATAAAATTTGTGAAAGTTATGCCTGAAAATCAAAACGGTATTCCATATTTGGTCACTTTCCTCTACTATATAATTATTGTTACCATGCACCCCACGCTTTTTTTTTTAATAAAATACAATTTTTTCTTATTTTCTATTTTTTCAGTTGGGTTTTCTATAAATGCGTGTTTTTTTAGTTTTTTATGAAAGTTATATAAATTAACAAATCTTATTTTGCAAATTAAAATATGGAATAATCTTATCAAATCAGTGTATTGTCATCGGTACTCGATAAATCTACAAAGTTTGAATGAAATCTGACCGTTTAAAGTGGGTCAAAATCGCGCCCAAAGGAGTCGGTTACAAACATAATCTCCGACCCTAAAAACCCCCACATACCAATTTCGAATAGAATTGGACCATAATCACAAAACTCGTCCGCCATTTTGGAGCCGCCATCTAGAATTTTTCAATTTTTACAAAAAATCATAATATTGGACCCCGATAACCCCCACATACCAATTTTAAATAGAATCGGACATAATCACAAAACTCGTCTACCATTTTGGAGCCGCCATCTCGAATTTTTCAGTTTTGACGAAAGAATCATAATCTCTGACCACGAAAACCCTCAGATACCAATTTTGAAGCGAATCGGACCATAATCACAAAACTCGTCCGCCATATTGGAGCCGCCATTTTGTTTTTTTTTCAAACAAAAATTTCTTGATGCATTGTCACCGGAATTATGTACACCCGCCAAATTTCAAATCATTCGTACATCTAGAAGTGGGTCAAAATCGCGCCCAAAGGAGTCGGTTACAAATAAACATACAAGTGAGTCGGTTACAAACATACAAGTGAAGCTAATATAAAGCGTGTAAAAAACCTTCAAAGCTTCTCCAATGGCAATTGTTTTTTTTAATTAAATTTTTTTATTTATTTATTTAGCATTGCTAATACAATATCGCTTTATTACAAAGATACAGAGATGAGGTAGGTTAGTATAGATAAAATACGATAAGAGACATCAATAAACAAACATTAGTAGAAACGTAAAACGCTTATTGTTAATTAATTAAAATATAGCTCTATTAGCATCAGAGCATGTATAACATAGTTTTAAAAAGTACAGAGAAATCCCTATACCGAAACAATTCCGAGAACAATAATAGCCTAGATCGCACTATAGAGCCCCATCTTGCTGGAAGAAAAGACCAACCTCGTTTGCTAAGGGTATATTATGCATAAAATGTATAATTTCATTTCGTAAAAAGTTCAAGTATCTATCAACATTTAGAATATTGGTCCCAACATTATTTTTCCCATTATTCACATCCAACAGTTAAAACCAAATCTGTCTTCAAAATGTACTACTACCATTGGATGTCTATTTCCTTAAGCCCAATTTTTTTTTTATGTTTCTGTTAAACATGCCCAAATTTGTGAAGAATTTCAAGAAGAAATCTAGGATCATTTTCGTACTGTTCCAAAAACCAATTGCAATCAAAGCCGGATTAAGAGGGGGGCAAACGGGGCTGCAGCCCCGGGGCCTCCACAATATAAATTTTGAGGTAAAATTTCCTAACAAATACCGAAGGATATGCAAAATTATATATAAAAAATCTGACAACGAAAGAGCAGTTCTCCCACTTTTTCCTCTCATTTTTCGTTTTAAACATTCAAAAACATGTTACGTATTCTTGTCAAAATCCATGGTTAATATTAATCTTCGATCTGATGAATCATGTGTATATGCGAGAAACAATCACCAAGTAAAACATCATACTATTATACAAAATATTATATCGTATCGAAATTAGCTGTAAAAACAAGAAAAATTGAATTTAAAAAAATATATACATTTTTTTAAATTAAATGAAGGATTTTCTGTCGATGTATTCTTCGAATGACACAAGCGATCTAGATATACAATGAAATTCAATAATCATAAGCAAAAGAAAATAATATTTCAATTTATGAATATGATTGCATCAAATTATTTATAAGAGCCCTGTGCGCATTCCATAATAGAACAAAAGTTCAAATTCTGTTGACTGTTTTTCTGCCGATTCTACAAACACTTTGCCCGTCTATACCTGTTTTTCCTATTTATTGGCGTTGACAAGTGTCCGCCGAGTGGCGCGCTTGTAACAGAGAAATCCCCGAAATCTGAAAGTGTGAGTCTAAGAGGAGGTTGACATTCCGCAACAAATGTAAATCCTTCTGAAAAAGGACTATCAAAAAGACCAATCTAAGATGTTCTACTATCAAATTCTTGAAAACCAAAATTTCAGAGCTACATTCTCAAACATTGAAATTACAGTGATTATTTTTTGACATTGCTAGAAACCAATGGAAACGTTCAATTCAAATAATTCATATACGTTTTGGCAAATCAATAGTGGGAATATTGTACCTAGAAAATTGTCGCGGGAATAATTTGAGGTATTTTGTTTTTATTGTATGACAACCTATATTTTTAATTTGACGTCTGTCATCAATTCGCATGAAAAGTGTGGAATGAATCAAAACCGGTTCAGTACCTACATCATATAATTTTGCAAGGAAATGTGTTTATGATCGTAACATCAAAAAATAATCTGAAGAATACCACACGAGAGTTCGATATAGTAGAATATAATTATCTAGATTTCTTTCTCAAACTTGTTGGCAATAGCCACTCGAGCCAGTTGGTCTCTCTTGTCTATTGCCTGGCAACAAGTTTTCGAAAATCTGTCGAATTATTTTCACTCTCTTGTGATATTACAACTGAGAATGTGATAATGTCAAATTGCACTGGAAAGCGCTCATTTTCCAAAATGAAAAAAATAGGCGAATTACGATGAGACAAAGCCGCCTATTAAAGTTATCGCTTCTTAGCATTGAGAATGATTGTCTCCGGATGCTGGATTTGACCGAAATCATCAATGATTTTTCGTCGAAAAAAGCTCGCAAGAATCCATTCGTTTACGCTGTAATTCAATTTATTTCTTGTATTTTATTATACCTACATATGCTGGTGTCGAAATAATTTGATTTTTTCCGCAATGAATAAAAAAAAATTGTTCGAAAAATAATTAGGGGTCTCCACTCCTTTGTTGCCCCAGGGCCTCCACATCTTTTAATCCGGCCCTGATTGCAATATTCCAATCTCCTATCTTGGTCATATGTGGTGTTTGTTCTCTACTTGAACAAGTAAATGAATTGGGTAAGGTAAAATGATGGCATCGAGTTACGCGGTGACATTCTGATAATTTTTTTGAAGTAATTTAATGATCTTCGTTGATTGTTCGTTTGGCGCCGATTCAAAATTAGTTACTTTCATTGGTTTAGGAGCTCAGTTATTGAGACTAAGAAGGTTTATTTTATTTTTTACTTTTCAGTTCCGTATTTCGTCGGTTTAATTTTTTGTTAAAAAGTTTTAATTTTTTAATTTTTTGTGGTTGAAGTCTACTGATTACTACCTACTCGTTTTTTGATTACTTCCAAAATACTTACTTACCCACCTTACTTCAACTATTACCAGTTAAATAATATGATTATCTACTTTTACTGTTTGTTGTTCTGGTTAGTTTATTTCATTACTTTGTATATCATTCCATCCTCTCATAGAATATAATGATTGTGACGGATGTAGGAGAACAAAAATAATGACAATCAACTACATATGTGTGCCAATGTTCACAAGTGAAAAATAAATTATCTCCTATTTTTCTACCCGTAAGGGTGGATAATTCCATTCGAAATCCAAATGTGATCAACTATGAGGTATACCCCATCTAATAAAAAAAAAACAACCAAATCGAAGAACCCAAAGTTACAAAGTTATGCCTGATAGAATCGGTTAACGGCCAGAATCAGAGGGTGAGTGATCAATATCCTTCATTTTGCTACCTTAGGGGTGGATTTATCCTTTAAATTCAAATGGGACCAACTCCCAAGTACACCCTATCCACTGAAGAAAGAATTATCGGAATCGGACGTGGTCATACATAAAAAAATATACGCGTCGACTAGAGAACCTCCTCCTTTTTGGTTTCGTTGGATAAAAAGTGACAAATGGGGTGTAGTTGTACTCAGTGAAATAAGTGAAAATATACCGGGTGAGGTGATAGAAAATAATTGAATACGTAAAAAAATGTTTATTTATGTACTATACCTACATACCGAATTTCATTTGTTTATCTGTAGAAACAAAAAAGTTATAGAGGTGAACCACTTTTGAGAAACACTAGTGAAATCATATGCTCATCGTCAAAAAGAGTATCGAAAGAGAAAAAAAAAGCGTATGGAACTTCTTGACGAGGGTCCCCCGACCGCACACGAGTTTTTTGTTCCATTAACAGTGATCAAAAGAGTGTGAATTGATTTCCAACAATTCAACTGAAAATATAATTTCAATCTTCTATTCATAACACCTCAACTGGTGAATCAATTCCGTCTACGTACATTCTGTGAAAAACTGAAATTAAATTTGCATGATGAATCTCAATCATCCATGAGGCTTTGAATTTTCGCTTCTCTCCATGTCGGCTTCCGCCGACAACTCAAAAAATACTCTCTCCACCATAGTCGATTAGGCTTCCTGTCCCGAGAGACAATGGCCCGGACAAAAGCAATTCGGCCTGTCCCCATTGTGGATTTTTCTGCCGGAAAAGTGTAGTCCAGGAACAGTCCACTGTCGAATGGGTGCGTGGTTTCCCTTTTTTATCCCGCTTCTGAAAATATCAGACGCAGAGATGCGAGTCGCCTTTATTAGAGCTTCATTTTATGAAAGGGGGATTTGGGGATTAGGTTCTGTTATTACGTGACCTAAGGGCTCACTTCAAGAGAGAAGTTCGTATAGAATTTTGCGAACGAGTTATTTTTCGACAGTGTAGGACTACCGCGGTGTTGAGATAATGAATGTAGTGTTATAGCTCGAGGAAAAAATGGAGATTTTTATCACTTGAATTGCATTATTTCTGAATGAAGAGAAGCTGCACAATGATCGAGGCATATCTGATGACAGATTGAATAATAAAATATGAAACACATTTAATTGATGAGAATTTTTTTTCCTATAGAGATTTGGGTAATATTCATCATGATGATTTTATGAACAACTTACTTGAAAAACCTTCAATCAATTTATTTGTGTGAAAATATTGATAATGAACTCAATTTTCTAACAGGAATTAGTCTTTTTATTACACGCTTCACTTGTATGTTTGTTTGTAACCGACTCCTTTGGGCGCGATTTTGACCCACTTCCAGACGTCCGAATGATTTGAAATTTGGCAGGTGTACATAATTCCGGTGACAATGCATTAAGAAATTTTTGTGTGAAAAAAAAACCAATATGGCCAATATGGCGTACGAGTTTTGTGAGATTATGGTCCGATTCGCTTCAAAATTGGTATCTGAGGGTTTTCGTGGTCGGAGATTATGATTCCTTTGTCAAAATTGAAAAATTCAAGATGGCGGCTCCAAAATGGTGGACGAGTTTTGTGATTATAGTCTGATTCTATTCAAAATTGGTATGTGGGGGTTTTTGGGGTTGAAGATTATGATTCTTTTGTAAAAATTTAAAAATTCAAGATGGCGGCTTTAAAATGGCGGCCGAGTTTTGTGATTATGGTCTGATTCTATTCAAAATTGGTATGTGGAGGTTTTTGGGGTGAGAAGATTATGATTATTTCGTCAAAATTGGAGGATTCGAAATGGCGGCTTGGAAATGGCGGCCGAGTTTTGTGATTATGGTCTGATTCTATTCAAAATTGGTATGTGGAGGTTTTTGGGGTCGGAGATTATGATTTTTTGTCAAAATTCAAGGATTCAAGATGGCGGCTCCAAAATGGCCGCGAGTTTTGTGATTATGGAGAATAATAGTTTAAAAAAATCAATGATAATAATAATAGTTTGAAAAACTGAAAACACGCGATAATAGAAAACTAAACTGAAAAGTTGAAAATTAATAATAGTTTAAAGAAACTAAAAAACACACTTTTATAGAAAACCAGACTAAAAAATAGAAAATAAGAAAAATGTGTTTTTTAGTTTCTTTAAACTATTATTCTATTCAATTTACACACGATTTATTAAAAATGAGCGAAATTATATATACTTCTCCTGGATAACTGACAATATAAAATACATGGATAAGGCATAATTAAATTCAAACTTATTAAACAACCCAACACTGGTAATAATGATAATAATAATTGTTTTTATCACCAGATACAGTTATTACAAGGTATCAGGGTGTTATATAAGTACGTGGCCAAACTTGAAGAGGTGATTCTTTGAGTAATTCTAAGACGAAAAGTTCATAATAACATAAGTTCGGTAATGCTTCGTTTTCAAAATACAAGGTGTTTTAAAAGAAATAGTTTTTTCCTAAATATCTTAATAATCCTTCAGCCGATTTTGTTAAAATTTGGCAGTGTTATTTGGGGTAGCCAGAGGCTAATTTAACCCTAACTAGATCAAGAATAGCATGTCCAGTGGCGTCCCGGAAGGCACCTGAACCAATATTTTTGACAAAAAAAAATGTGCGCCATTGATTTTTTTGCAATTTTTGTTTGTAAAACTATAACTTTTTTATTTTAAGCATTTTTTCGTATCTTGCTTTGTTTTTGAGAAAAAAATGGATAAAGTAAACTGAAAACATTTCACTGCGATTTTCACGAAAAATTGGTTTACAGAACCCAGGACACGTGTTGCGCTATACTATAGCTTTTTCAAGGGGAGATATACTAAATTACAATTACTGGGGGTTCGACATAAATAATATGAGCAGAGAGTCAGTTGGATATTACGTAATTAAGTGATTATTGGACGAAATATTAGTCAATTTCTAGATTTAAAAGGGGCGAATTATTCAAATTAATCGTGTCATTTAATAAATGTTGTGAGTTCTTGCCTTTGTCAATCTCTAAGGGAGAATTAGTTTTTTACCTTTCTTCTCTACTACATGCAATATTTCAAAGTAATTAGCAAAGCAATGTTTTTCAGTCAGGAGATGGTTAGTGAAAGTTGAATTAGATTTGCCCTTAATAAAACTGTTTCTAGGCTCAGATATGAGTTGCTTGAAAGTTCTACCTATTTGTCCTATGTAAAAGTACCACAAATTAGTTCATGTAGTTCAGATTCGTCGGACTTTTCAATTCTATTGTTTTTGATAAATTTCCTCAGAGAATTATTTGTTCTGTAAACAATATTAATATCTTTATGTCTTAAATAATGAAATTTTCTCTGTGAGTAATAACCTTGAAATTTGACTTTGTATTTGAATCGGTTGGATAAACTTCCTGAACTGCCTCTTTATAGAGTTTTTTCGGTAGAATGCTGTCAACTAAACTTGAGTTATATCCGTTATTGACTGCAATTTGTTTAATTATGATTAATTCTTCATTGAAATACTCATCGGACAGAGAAACAGTCACTAGTGTGTGAATCATATTATTTGCGGCTACTTTGTGTTGGTAGGGATGAGTCGAAGCACTAGGTATTGTAATATCTGTATACGAAGGTTTGTGGAAAATTGAAAAATCGTCTTTATTGTTTATTTTCGATATGGTCAAATGTAAGGAGTTTATCAAATCATTCATTTCAATTTTTTTTGTAAATTTGATTGAGCGATGAATGCCATGAATGAAGTCAAAAAATGTATTTAATTGTCTATCAGTTCCTACAAAGCAACGTAAGGTGTCGTCTACATATCTATAGCAGTATAAGAAGTTTCTTATCATCATCTTATTATAGATTTTACTTTCGAGATTATTCATGAAAATTTCTGCTAGTAACGGACTCAAAGGATTAGCCATTATTAACCCTTTAATAGAAGGATAAAAATTATTATCAAATTGGAAATAATTTTGTGTTAAACAAACTATAAATAAATCCAATATATCATCTTTGATGATCGGATTAACATGTTTTATATCCAGTACCTACTAGTATGTATATACTCCGAAAAATATTTTGAACAACGAAAGAAATGAGTTTGGAATTTTTAGGAAGATGCATATTCTTAATTTTATCAATAAATTCATATGGATAACTCTGTATATTAACTTTTGCTAGTTTTTTTCTTGGGGATATAAGTATGATTCGTAGTCTTACTTGGAGTATTTTCATTTCATTATTGATACTTGTTTTTCATCATCAACGGCATTTTCTGTTGATTATTAAACTATTTCTTGGTTCATTTTCAATTCTTATATAGGATAGATAATCTTCCAGTGGGTGCAAAAATTATATATCCCACCATAATGTAAAGATTTAGCACCGATAGTCATTGAAATTAATCAGCAAGTTCAGGTTACACAACTCAATTCATGTAATAACCAGTACCCCAACTTATTTCCATGCCAATTCACACCTGCAACTCGTGGCTCAATCGTCGCGTGTAAACGGAAAAATAATGTGGAAAGTATGTTAATTTCTTCAACGACAGAATTTTTCGATAAGAGAATGAGTGCAATATAACGTGCATTTCTGGAAATTTTCCTCCTTTTCCAAGACGTGTTTATAAAGTAGGGTGGAAAACCTGCAAACGTGATCGAAACGAAGAATCTTGTGCCAAAACATGAGCTTGAGTGAATTGACAAGTTGCAGAAAGGAGAATAAAAGTGCTATGCAGATATTGTGGTGAATCAATTATACAGATAAACTCTAAAGGTATTTAAACGATGTACAGGATGTTTCATAATTGAATGCTGATCCTAAAGGGCGATAATCCTTGGATGATTTTAAGAAAAATTCTTCATATGAACATAGGTCCTCAACCGCTTTTTTTCTGAGTAACAGAATATCTCTGAAACCGCTTTGGTTTTTTTTCACTTTTGGTACGTGCAAAGTACGCATAAAAATAAATTTTTTTCGTAATAAAGGATTTCTTTATTTTCATCAGTGGCGTCCCTGTCAACATGCCCTGCCATATTTTTGATAAAAATAATGATACGTCACTGTCTTTTTTCCAAATATATATTATTTTTGTAATTGTCTTCTATCTTCTCATAAAAATGGTCTTCTACCTTTTTTTCGTCCGGCGAACGGTTTTTGAGTTAGAAAATAAAATGCATTCATTTGCTTGTCCCTATGCGAAATCAGCCGTTGAAGAGTAGTAGGATTATCTTGTGGGCTAGAAACATCTAGTATGCTGAGAAAACAAAAACATGGTGAATTTCACAAATACCGAAGACAGACAGACATGCATGTATGGACTTGCTGACGGGAACACATATGAAGCCAGGCGACTGTATCAAGAACGCTTCCCAAATAGAATGGTTCCTGATGCTCGAACGATTTCAAGCACCCACAGAAGGTTATGTGAAACAGGAAGTTTTGAGCCAAATCATCACTTGAAAGGAGCACATCGAACTGCAAGAACTCCAGTAATTGAGGTAGCTGTTTTAAATTCAGTTGACGAAAATCCTGAAATAAGTACGAGGCAATAATTTGAATATCGCCGATATTCTAGTGTTAAGGATTCTTCATGATTATTAATTATATCCCTATCACATACAACGAGTTCAGGCTCTACTTCCTCGAAACTTTCCATTACGAGTGAATTTCTACCAATGGTTTCCCCAAAAAGTTACCGAAAATCCTTTATTTGACAGGGAAATTTTATTCACGGACGAAGCTACAGGATAAGAAATTTCCATAATAATCATTTTTGGGACGAGGAGAATCCGCATGCAATCGTGGAATCTCATCACCAGGAGCAGTTCTCATTAAATGTCTGCGCTGGAATTATTGGAGATTACGTGATTGGACCTTTTTTTACCACGCAGATTAAATGGACATAATTATCGCCGATTTGTTGAAGATAATTTGCCAATTCTGTTGGAAGATGTTCATATTTTAATGTGAAATCGCATGTGGTTTTTGCACGATGGTGCACCTGCTCATTTTAGTGTTCTGGCACGCGAATATTCAAACCAAAACTTTCATAATTGCTGGATAGGTCGTGGGGGAACATAGTCATGGCCAGCTAAATCCCCATACTTGAACAGTCTTGATTATTTTCTTTGGGGACATCTTAAGACTTTGGTGTACACTCAACCAATTCTAACTGAGGAAGAATTGCGAAACCGCGTAATAGTTTCCTGTGAAGCAATAAGGAATACGCCAGGAATTTTCCAAAGAGTACACGAGTCAATGACAAGTAGGGCTGAAGCGTGCATACTTTTGAACAGTTAATTTGATTTTGGTATTTTTTGTTCATTATAGTTATATTTAAAAAAATTAAAATGTATTTTTATGCGTACTCATTACAAAAACTAAATAATAGTAACCATAAAATCATGAAAATCTTGCATAGATTCTTTGGTTACCACAATTGTGAAATTAAGACAAAGAGAAAAAATCGAATAGGGACGAGCAAACAAATGTATTTTATTTTCTAAATCGAAAATCGTCCGCCGGACGAAACAAAAGCAGCAGACCATTTTTATGAGATGATAGAGGACAATTACAAAAATAATATTTATTTGGAAAAAAGACAGTGGCTTATCATTATATTGATCCAAAATATGTTAACATGTTAACAGGTACGCCACTGATAAAAATTAAGAAATCCTTTATCATGGTAAAAATGTATTTTTATGCGTACTTTGCATGTACCGAAATTGAAAGAAAAAGCCAAAACAGTTTCAGAGATATTGAGGAAGAACTGTTTTTTTTTTATTTCAACATCCTGTATCTCAGAAATAAAGCGGTAGCGGACCTATGTTCATATGAAGAATTTTTCTTAAAATCATCCAAGGATTATCGACTTTTATAATCAGCATACAATTATGAATACTTTTATTAACTTCAATTTGAAGAAGATTTCGATGTTATTGTGATGATAATATACTTAATATTATAATATTATCATTTTTACAAAACTTACCTTGAAAAGATTTCTTGGAAAAATGTAAGAATTTTCACGTTTTGGCCTAACTCGTTAGACATCAGTGTGAAAGTGTTCATACAAAAAATGTAGAGAATTTGTTTTTCTTCAAATTGCTATCGTAGTATCAACCGATGAGGAATCATTTTGATAAAAATATTTTTCATACCTTTAATCCAAGATGGCAGACCTCGTCGATCCCGCTCCCCTTAATTTTTTTCAGTTTCAAAACTTAATTTGGTAGATATTTTGAATCCATACAATAATCCAATTGCCAACCCAAATAATACCCCAT
This sequence comes from Gonioctena quinquepunctata, assembly GCA_018342105.1. Taxonomy (NCBI): domain Eukaryota; kingdom Metazoa; phylum Arthropoda; class Insecta; order Coleoptera; family Chrysomelidae; genus Gonioctena; species Gonioctena quinquepunctata. The sequence continues at coordinate 179,745 of JAFIRS010000831.1, forward strand.
TCATTTATGATTAACGACCATAATCATAACGGGAACCATTTATTTGATTTGGTAAACTGATAATGAAGCAATTACCTAGAAATATCTATGGACTATGGTATCGCTATTCTCAACGATACTTCTCCGATCCTGTCTCAGTCTAAAGTGTTTATCCACACACTGTGTCTGATGTGTGAAAATGTGTGAGATCAAACGTGCGACATATATGGCCTGCTAGATTTCCTAGATGATTGCTGAGTATATGCAACACCAAAGAGCAACTCTCCTAGGAAATTTATTCGGACAGTGTTCAGTACGCTCCGAAATCGTCAAAGATTTCATTTCAGCGACAAACAGTACAGTTTTCTTCATTACTACTTACTTACTACATCCAGCTTCGGCTTTTTGCTCCTCTGTGTCGCCGTCACTGACGAATAGAGAGAGAGAGAGAGAGACAGTATTTTCCCAAGCCCAAGATTTTTTGTTAGATTTTTGTGGTATTTACATTTAAACAAAAGGAAGTGCATGGTTCTATTTTGTGAGACGAATGATTAATATTATGTAAATACTCATAAATTATAGTGTAAAGAACAATACAATTTGAATTTATAAATGATATATGATTTCTGAGACACTTCAATTTCATTATTTTTTTAGGCTCACTCTTCGGAGGCATGACTCTTGGATGAGAGCTTTAGGAAGGGATCCCACTAAAGAGCAATTGAGTGACAAAAATTGAGTGCACTTATTTAGGGAGGATGATAAGTTTGTGGTAAGGAATAAAATCAGATTGAGACCTGATGCTATCCCTCAACTGAGTTTACAAAAACCCTATTTACCGTCAATCCAAACAATTCATAGGAGTCTCAGTTATATGAGAACATGAGAAGTTTGATCAAGCGAGAAGAGAACATAGGTATATAAATATTTTGAATAGGTTATGAAATAAATTACTTATACGTTGTGCTGATTTAATGCCAAAGTTTCTATAAATGCACACCTAGTTATTTGAATTGATTACATTTTTTTAAACCCATGTATTCATTTCAGGAGTTCTGAGATTTTGTCATCCACATCAGCAAACAGCAGGAATGAAAACATTCGGTCAGTTGAAAATCCGAATGAAGGGGATTCGAAAGTATTCAAAATTTCCAATTGGTTGGAAGTTTCATAAGTGGCATGTCCGTATTCCGCATCAGTGTGCAGGTTGTCTAAGGTTGGCGAATGCATTTTGTAATGGCGGAACAGATCCAATGCGTTGAACTCTGTCAATTTGTCACCATCTATTGTGAAAAATTTGAAGTGGGTCGCGAAAATCTCTACTAAAAAGTCTAAACAAAATCGAATCAGTGCATACACCAGGGTTTCTAGGCATCTTATTGGCGTGCTAAGAGGATCCTGTGAAGGTCATTTGAAGCTTTTACATAGTACGATAGTACAACAGTGGGTTGTTCTATGGTATTAACCAATACTGTGTGATGAACAACAGGTATAGGCCTTTTCATTCTAGGAAATTTTTTGTGCGCCTGCCTCGACTTCCGCCATGTTTTTCGGACACTTTGTAATTGTATAACCCGTGAATGACAATGTATTAAAAAAACGTTTTCAATTATTAATCTACGATCAGGTCTAATTTTTTTATACTAAAAATAAAATAATAATACAATCAAATTAATAAAAATATATAATGTTATCTGTAAAAACTGAAACAACAAAACGCTTTTGTTATGGGATATGTCGCAGCGATACTCGTAAAACATTTTCGGAGAACTTATATCAGTTTTCCAAAGCCTTGTATCGAATGTCTCGAATATCGTCGAAAACTAATCAAATCAACGAAACAAAAACATCTAAAAATGTGTCCTAAGTGTGCGCTAAATGTGATTTGTGGGTTAGAAGATGTGGGCAAGATCGATTCCAAATGATCGATCATGTTAATGGAAATACATATATTTTGTTCACTTCACTTCATTGGAGAAAGTGGTCCAACAACAGATCATCCTGATCCCACCAGGTTGTGTAAAAAAATAATCATTTCATCAGGTAATTTGTTAATGTAATAGCTCACCCCTATAACTATAACAGGTGGAAAAGCGAAATTTGGTGGCGGTGGTGGTGGCCGTACTTTCGATTTGACCGGAAATGACCCAAACTTTCGATTTTTAAATGGGACAACCTATATATTTTTACTTATTTCGATCGAGAATGGCATTCTAAATCCAACAACACCTGCCAACATGTCTACTTCCTTTTCTTCTCTGACGATGAAGTTATTGGCATTTTCTTCTGGTTCATTTCGCATTTTCCTTTCCAGTTTTGGAAAATAATGCCGAGTGGGATGGAAAGGATTAGGGAATCTCTGACCATAAATTCGAGCTGCATCAGTTGCATTCTTTTTTGCTTCTTCGTAAATTAGCAACATGTCAATTTTCTCGTTTCTAGTATAGAATAGAAAAATAGTGGTCCCAAAACTGTCCCTTGTGGCACACCACATTCTATCTGCTCTGGCTGACTTATATCTTATTTTGACTAATTGTTCTCTGTTTTTAAGGTAGCATGTTATCAGTTTCAGCGAGTCCCCTCTAATTCCGTTATTTTCCAGAGCCAGGCCAGCCTATAAATATACCTAATGTGGGTTTGCTTTTATCAAGGGCTCTATAGATGTGTTTAGTGAACTCAAATAGTGCGTCTTGTGTATTTTTTCCGTTTTCGAATACAAACTAGAAATCGGAAATCAAATTTTATTTTGTAAAAAAAGAGTTTAGTCTACTTTTTATGATTTTATTCTCAAGGATCTTACTTAAATTTGTTATTACGATACTGGTCGATAGTTCTCTACAAGATGGGAAGTGGTCCATTTCTATTGTTTTGTTGAGTATGAATACAATTGGCTCGGCTATATATTCTGCCACTGATTTCAGGGTTTCTGCTTTTAGGATGTCGGAACCTGGAGCTTTATGATTTTTTAGATCATGTATAGCATTACAACTCGTTGTGGTTGGTAGGCGACAGAAAAATGGAGTTATTGTATATGTTTTCTTTGAATTTTCAGTTTGAAGTTCTCGTAATTTTTTGTGAAAGATTTTTGCCTATTCGAATATACATTTTATTGAATAGGTCTACAATTATTGTAAGATCAGTTATGATTTGATCATTCTCATCTTTAACATGGTTTATTACTACACTCTCTTTATTATTACACATTTCGTTAATAGTTTTCCACATGTTTCCAGTATCATTAGAAGTTTGGTTAATTATATTTCTGTAGAAGTAGTCTTTTTTAGTTTTTTGTATTAGTTTGTCAAGTGTTTTTTTTATGATTTTGGTATTCAGCTTTGAGTTGTATATCTTATACAGGGTGTAATCTAACTCCTTGCACACCCGTGAATTGTATAATGCCATTTTATAACGAATTACAGTGGTCATAAATTGTTTTTTTTATTTTTTTTCGTCAAATTCGTTCAAATTTTAGGAACCTTCTTGTTAAGGATTCATCGTAACATATATACCGGGTGATTCTCCAAAGTGCCTCACCCCTATAACTTTTTTATTATTGAAGATAGAAAAACGAAATTTGGGGGTTGTGTATTATAGTTCAATTAACATTTTTTGACATATTTACTTGCTTTGCCGTACTTCCGGTTTGTCCAGGAATGACCCCAACTTTCGATTTTAAATGAGACATCCTATATATTTTTACTTATTTCGATCGAGAATGACATTCTGAATCCAACAACACTTCACTTGACAAATAAAGTCATTTTTATTACAATTTTTATTTTTCAATCTAGAATGCCATAGATCGTGTAAATCGCTTCATTCTTGATCAAGTAACATGGGAAAAATACGACTTTGAGGCTTATGACTTCACAGTCTTTTAAGAATTATTTAAAAGTCGCAAACTAGTCCATTAAGGTTCTGAATTTTCAAAATAACCTCCTCCTCGATCACGGCAAATTTCAACTTTTTCAATTGTTGCGCGCGCCACATTGATTAGCTGTTCCGCAGTGATGTTCTGGAATGACACCCTTACTTTATACTCCAGTTCTTCACGAGTAGCTGATGCTGTGTTATGAAACTGATTTTTAATTGTTCCCCAGAGAAACAAATCTAGCGGAGTAAAATCTGGTGATCTAGAATATGAAAAAGAAATAATACATTATGAAAAATATGACAACTCAAGAATTTACCTCGCAGGCCACTGAATAGGTCCATAAGTCCAGAGTACTATATCATTAATGAATCAAGATTTGAGAAATTTGTCCATATGGCTGAATGACAATGGTTTGAAATTGAACATAAATAAAACCAAATACATGGTAATATCAAATAAATATAACTTGAACAAATTGAAAAATGTAACATCCAGCCACCATTTATTGATTGATAATAATGTAATTGAAGAAGCTAAACATTTCAAGTACCTGGGCTTCATGATAGATAATGAACTGAATCTTAAATCACATTGTGAATATATTAAGAAGAAAATGGCAAGAAAAATTAATTTCCTATATAGATTGAATAATAAGGTATCATCTTTTACTAAGTTAACTATATATAAAACCATAATATCTCCTCATCTTGATTTCTGTGGAACATTCATATACCTGATGAATAATGAACAAATTGATACATTACAAAAAGTACAAAATCGTGCTATGAGAGCCATTCTATTATGTAGAAAACGAACATCAATAGCTTACATGTTGGAATCCTTGAATTTATTGAATGTTCGACAGAGAGCTGCTTATAATATGCTCAAGTTTGTGTATAAACTCAAGTCAGGATGCTTACCAACCTATCTAACTGAAGAAATAACTTATCTCCAAGAAATACATAATCACAATACCAGATCACATGCTTCCAATGATTTCTATATTAATATTGCTAATGCTGCTACAAACACAGTGTTCATCAAAGGCTTACAGCTTTACAATTCATTACCAAGAGAATTGAAAGAATACTCGTCATTTAGAGAATTCAAAAGCCAGTGTGTAAAATATATAAAAGGTTTATAACCCATCATTGGAATATCTCTTCTTGTATTATTTCGATTTTATACTGCTAATTTAACTTGTTCGTGCATTGTATTTTATGTGTTCTGTACTTTATTTATGCTATTTTATTTATACTATACTATTTTATTTATACATTTATACTACTATTTTATTTATACTATTTATAATTGAGAGCTGATGCTAATAAAGATTATTATTATTATTATAAGTGCCAATCCACTTTTCTGGGAAGGTGTCATTCAGATGTTCTCTTACGACTTGAGAATTGTGAGGTGGCGCTCCATCTTGTTGAAAACAGATATCAACTTGGTTAGCCAGTGGCAAATCTTCAATGAAATCATTAATTTGATATCTAAGGAACTGTAGATATCTTTCCGCAGTAAGTTGTCCGTCGAAAATTATTGGCCCCAAAAGTTTTCCTCCGATAATACCCATCCAGCGATTGAAACCAAATCGCTCTTGAGAATTTCCTTCTTGCATCAGATGTAAATTTGTTTGAGACCAGTACCTTTTATTCCGATTGAACAGACCCAAGTTGGTGAATCGAGTTTCATCTGAATAAATAATTTTAAATGGAAAACGTACATCTTCTCTGTATTTAGTCAAAAACCAGTTGCAATAAGTTAATCTTCGGTTGTGGTCGTTATCGTAAAGATGTTGGTGTAGTTGGTATTTGAATGATCGATCATTATATCTGTGAAGAATTCTCCAAACGGACGAATAACTTATATCACACTCAGAAACAATTTGTCGAATTGACGCCATACAAGTCACTTCAACATAGGTCAACACGTCTACTTCCTTTTCTTCACTGACGATAAAGTTATTGGCATTTTCTTCTGGTTCATTTCGCATTTTCCTTTCCAGTTTTGGAAAATAATGATAAGTAGGATGGCGACGATTAGGGAATCTCTGGCCATAAATTCGAGCTGCATCAGTTGCATTCTTTTTTGCTTCTTCGTAAATTAGCAACATGTCAATTTTCTCGTTTCGAGTATGATTTTCCATATCAAATTATAAACTATGCAACAAATAAATTTTTAAAAGTGACAGCATATTCATTAGCCTATGTGTTTAGGTAGTCCTAGCAACAACTTCAATTGTTTGTCACGGATAACTAGAATAATAAGTATACCGAATACTTATTATTTATTATTAGGTACGATCGCTTCAGAAAAATGGTGAAAATAAAGTGAAAGTGTGTGGTATCAAATTATTCGTAAGAAAATGATCTTTCACAGAAATCATATTTGCGACTTTTAAAGCCTCAAAGTCGTATTTTTCCCATGTTACTTGATCAAGAATGAAGCGCTTTACACGATCCATGGCATTCCAGATCGAAAAATAAAAATCGGACTAAATAGTATATTAAAGTATAAGTGGATAAAAAGGGCTTTAAAACACGCGCGATTTTTCAAATAGAGCAAGTGTTTTTAAGACCAGTTATCCACGAATACTTTACGTTATTTTTTTTTATTGGTGCACTTTGAAATCATATATACTGGTATTATTACTACAAAAAATAGAAATAAGAACTAATAATGCAAGAAGGTTGAATTCGTGATGTGACATCAGTATACCTTTCGTTGTCATGGAAATGAGAAAAACAGATATTCATTTGCAATTTGTTATGAAAGATCAATATTTGTTGTCACCAGAGCTCAAAAATGAATTATTCTAATATCAATTTTTTGAATAGTGAGGCAGATTCGCGGTTATACCGCGAAAATCCAGTGATATATATGAAAAAGAATATGAAAAGTTCATCAAATGGATGGAGGAGCACATATAAATGAACGAATTGTTAGTAATATTTTATTTGACGTTACAAGGTACTCTTGTCAGATCAATAATCAAAAATTTGTCATTTAGACTTCACGTTTCTCGATTTGTTGATGTTGTCATGGTAACTTTAAAAAACGCGCGTTTTTTTAAGTTCGATTTAAACACGCTGAGGCGTGCTTTAAATGGGTAAAAAGGGGCACCAATAAAAAAAACTGACTTTATTCGTCAAATATTGACAAGTGAGTTGTTGTTGGATTAAGAATGTCATTCTCGATCGAAATAAGTAAAAATCTATAGGATGTCCCATTTGAAAATCAAAAGTTGGGGTCATTTCCGGTCAAACCGGAAGTACGGCAAACCAAGTGAATATGTGAAAAAAATTAAATTGAACTATAATACACAACCCCCAAATTTCGTTTTTCTATATTTAATAATAAAAAAGTTATAGGGGAGAGCCACCTTAGAGAATCACCCGGTATATGAATTATTTTGTCGCTGTTTAAGACCTTCAAATGTATAAATGATTATAACACTACTTACCTCATATTGAAAATGAATTATCACATTTGTATTTAGTGAAGAGTTTCACCGAGGGTGAATTGAGTATTGAGGCAACACAATAGTAGGTAGGGAGGGGGAAAACACGAGTGGACACGATTGACGACAATTTTGCTTCATATTCTCAATAAATAAAAACCCTACATAATTTGTTATACTTGACAATTCAAATGCATATTATGAAAAAAACTCGGAAAAACGTATTAAAACAATTCAAAAAAAATTGTTGGTTAAAAATAGAATTGAATTATCTTTTCAACGATGTGCTACTCGAACCCCATGCTATTTGAAAGTTTTGAGTTGATGTGTCCCCCCGCGCCATCTATCGAGCACTCGCATGTCTTTCATTTCAAAAAATAGTATCGGTGATATCATTCAAAACGGTTCTCGTCCCATTGTTCTACGTCAAACCGCTCGAAAGTTAACAGGGGGGAGAGGCTATACAACCAGAGTTGTCATTTTGTGGACTGTGTAAAAAAATATTACATAGAACTTACAAAACGCTTTTACAAAAACCTTGTATGAAATGTATTTTAAGCACTCGACGTCCATGAGCCGAGTTTGGCAATGTTTACTTCTTGTGTTCACTTATACATGAGTAGCTTCTGACAAACTTAATCAATTAATAAATGTATTACGAAGGTGAATATATTTTCTAGAGTCAAAACTTCGTCGGTGGGATAATTTCCAACAATTCCCCACAAAATTCCAACGAAATTCCTTACTTTCCACGGAATACCATATAAACCGAATCCAAGACGGAATAATACACTTGCTAGCGAATTTTACAACTTGTCGAGACTAATTACAATTCAGTTTCTGTTAAACAATGGCTATAGAGGGATATTAAATCCGAAGTTAAATTGGAGGCTGTGAAACTTCATAATCACCAAAGTTTCGTTATGTTATATGGTCGGCTTCACCTTGATAATTTCCACATAGGGTGATTCTCAGTAGAATAATCGGTCAGTACCTGTATCTTGCAAAACATTATTTTCTAAACTATTACTCAAGTTAGGCCAGTAAATTACAGGGGAAAAATACACTCTTTACGTCAGCCTACAGATATCCATCACTTAACGAAAAATGTTTCTTGGACAATCTGAATTAATATTTGATTTCAATGAAGTAAGAAAAAGACAATTTTTACATTGTCGTTGGGGATATCAATATAAATATAGATAGATGGATAGATTTATTTCACAAATATATTTTATATAAAAAAAATAATTAAAAAATAATAATATATATATATATATATATATATATATATATATATATATATATATAATATATACAATATAAAAACGATTCACATAATAAATATTCTGATATAAAATCCTAAATTAATTATGACAAAATTAAAAAAAAACATCTATAACAAGCACATGTACGAAAAAATGAATTGACCCTGGCAAGATGACAAAAATGTATTTACTCAAAACAAAAAAGTTGCATTTAAATACTCCTCAGTGCTATAAAAACAGTTTTCCAACATGAATGACTTAATTTTAAGTTTGAATGACTTTGGGTTAAGTTGTTTGATATATTCAGGTATATGGTTGTAAGGGTTTATATTTAGGGAGTTTTTCTGGGACTTTGTTAGTCCAAAGTACGGTATTATGAGCAGTACAGCATTACTTGTATGATACTGATGAATATATGTTTATTTTTATGGATTTCAAGAACGGTGTTATAGATAGATGGAAAGAGATGGAAAGGGGAAGCTTTTGAAAAGTGGTTTGCAATGGTCTCTGTACTCCGCGTTCATAATAATTCTTATGGCCTTTTTTTGTTGTCTGAAAATTTTAATGGATTGGGAGGAATCACCCCATAAAATTTTGCCGTAATTTATGTGTGAATGAAATATGGCAAAATGGGCAGTTTTCAAAGCATGAAGGTCCACTATTTTTTTTAGTTGTCTTAGAGCAAAAATGCTCTTAGAAAGCTTTACATTCAACTCATGTATGTGGGTTGACCATGATAAGTTTCCATCGAGAGTGATTCCCAGTAGTTCTCCACTGTTACTGTTGTTTGAAGAAAATATAATTTCCTTGGTCTTCTCTTCATTTAGTTTCAGTTGATTTACTGTGAACCAATCAGTAGCCAGTTTCAATGCTTTATCCTTATTGACGGATAACATTTTCAAGTGTTCGCCGTTTGACACTAAAGAGGTATCATCTGCGAAGAGAACACTCCTGTTCGGCAACATGAAATTGCTAAAGTCATTGACATAAATCAAAAATAACAAGGGTCCTAAAACAGAGCCTTGGGGAACCCCGTGTAAGACATTTTCGACACCAGAAAACGTGTCATTCATACACACTGGCCGAGTTCTATCCGTCAAATAGGATTTGAACAATTTGAGGAATAGTCCTCTCACTCTATAGTATTCCAGCTTGTCAAAAAGAGAAACATGGGAAACACAGACGAATGCCTTGGAGAGGTCACACAGTGTAATGGCCACGATATCACCATTCTCAAGACCTTCCACAATGTTATTCACAACCTTCAACAAAGCATCAGTTGTGGACTTTCCAGCTCTAAAGCCATACTGGTATTTGCTGAAGAAATTATTTATTACAAAAAAATGAACCAACCTGTTTTTCAGGATAATTTCAAGAATTTTGCCCAGAACCGGAATTATTGAAATGGGACGATAATTGTCGATTACAGATTTATCACCCTTTTTCCATAATGGCAAAACTTTTGCATACTTGAAACAGGTAGGAAAACACCCTGAAATTATGCACGAGTTGAAAAGGGTAGTAGGTGGTTCAATGATTACATCGATGATCCCTATTATTATTTCACTAGATAAGTCATAGCAATCCAGACATTTGGATTTTTTTAATGACTTTACTGCCTCGCTAATTTCATACGGCAATATGGGTTTAAAAAAAGGAGTTACATGATGCGGAAGTTGAACTGAGTAGATCAACCGAAGTTTTAGTCGTGTGAGGCAAACCAGATATTATATTTTCTGCGACGCTGGCAAAAAAATTACTGAAGCTTTGAATTGGAACATCAGATATAATCTGTGTTTTAGGTTTTTTATTTAGTTCATGATTAATCAATTTCCAGCTACTTCTAGGCTTGTTCTCTAATTCAAAAATGTACTTATTATATGCTGTTTTTTTAATGGTATTTAAAAGATATCTGTAGTGATTACGATAAGCCTTGTATGCAGCGTAATCATCCCCATTTTTCGTACAGTCACAAATAGCTTTTAAACAAGAGAGATTTTCCCTCATTCCTCTCAGAAAGTCGTTAAACCACTTAACTGGAGGTTTAATTCGTTCGAGAACTTTTTTCTTTGGAAAACATTCCTTTCCGCAGTAACTCAAAATGTCTAGAAATTTGTTGGCATAATTATTTGTGTCACGATTATTTATGGTGAGTATATTCCAAGAAACATTTTCCAATAAAAGTTTCAGCTTTAAAATATTGTTTTCATTAATTTGTTTCCTCCATACTATTGAAGGTGTATTACTACATTTAGCATTTATGATCATGTATTGTCCGTAATGACCAGATCGAACACTACCATTTTAAAATTATCGTTTTAAAGATTTGTCAAAATGCTGTCTATACAAGATGACGAATGAGATGTAACACGTATAAATGAAAATACTGACATATCCGATGAATACTTCAACATTATGTTCGAATATGGGTTCAAATCAGCTATAAATGAGATCACAAGACCAGCTAGTAGGACGTGCTTAGACCACTGCTTCATCAGAAGTGAGCATGTAGAAGAAGAGCTCAACTCCTTTTGAAAACTCTCATCACTGACCATCACCCAATTGATGGAACTCTTATTACAAACATTAATGAAATTTGTTATTATTTTGTGGAGAAAATAGCATCAATTATAGATTCCTGTACTAGTGAATACAGAATGAAGCATAATGATAGGAAAATAAAAGTTGGATTACAAAAGGCTTGATGGAATCAAAAAAAAAAAAATTCTATGATGAAATATCCTAACAATACACAATTGAATATCCAATTCAAAACTTATAGGAACAAACTGAATGAGCTCATACAAAAAACAAAATCAGATTATTGTAAACAATTGATAAGATCCAACAATAATAGTTCAAAAAACCTTTGGAATTTAGTTGAAGACATATGCAACAAAAAAAATGTTTGTAATGAAATCAAAAAGATACAAATAGATGAAAACATATCAACATCAGATGCCCTCGAGATCTCTAGTCATTTCAACAATTATTTCGACCAGATAAGTAGGGACTTGGCACACAGAATCAAGCCAACCAACATCAATCCAATAAAGAAATCCAACCCCTTTTCATTTTTCATGGCAGTAGTGTAACTATGAGAGTTCTGGAGCAAAATCCCATGCTTTTTCTTATGAAGGTTCATTTGGGTACTTTTTGGTCCCGTGATATAAAATGTGGTCTTATTGTGTATTTTTGCATAGGTAAATAGGGTAATTAGATCAAGTTTGAAATTGATTTTGGTTTTATGAATTTCAAACCCGGAATGAGATATATAATACATGAAATGTTCATCTGCCACTTTTAGACAAAAACATAAGAAAATTATATATCTCATTCCGGGTTTGAAATTGATTTTGGTTTTATGAGGATGATTAGAAAAATAATTGATAGGGGAGACTGTACCTTGGATCACAATTTACCGTATTTGGCCTATGCAAAAATTAGCACAAGAACCACAAGTTAATTTATATCACGGGACCAAAAAGTACCCAAATGAACCTTCATTAGAAAAAGCATGGGATTTTGCTCCAGAACTCTCATAGTTACACTACTCATGGCTCCCAGAAAAACGAGATATCTATCTAAAAAAAAAAAAATAACAAGGCATCTGGAACTGACGGCATAAAAGCTGAAACAATTAAAGAAATTTCGGAATACATAGCCGAGCCTTTTACTTATTTGATGAATAAAATCTTTGAAACCGGTAGGTGTCCAGAAGTGTTCGAAATTGCGGAAGTAAAGCTTTTATTCAAAAAAGTCTTTAGTTGGTAATTATCGTCCCATATCAACAATGACAAATTTTGCAAAAATTGTTAAAAAATTCGTATAAATGCTTATCTCAAGAATCACAACATTCTTTCAGACAGACAATTCGGATTCCGAGAAAATATGTCGACGCAAGATGCTATTGCAGAACTCTCAAATAAAATATATCTCGCTCTAGATAACAGTAAATGTGCCATCTGCATCTTTCTAGATGTCGCGAAAGCGTTTGACACCGTGAGTCACGAAAAACTTTTTGAATCGCTTGATGAAATTGGATTCAGAGGGCCTTTTATGAAAAGTTATTTGTCGCATAAATACAGTATCAAGTCAACGTTGTACTCTAGATTGTGGTGTGCCTCAGGGTACAGTTTTGGGTCCCTTATTATTTAGTATTTATTTGA